>JAGTJM010000102.1:0-75376 GCA_020747015.1 Pyrenochaeta sp. MPI-SDFR-AT-0127 | reverse complement strand
TATCCTTTAAATAAACCTCCCTTCTTATAGGAACGCGTGTACGTCTCTATTTCTATATAACGTTTATTATTTACCCCCCTCCTTAGGAGAGATAGTCCCTATCTCTTAGGGAGCTAGAAGGGCAATATATAGTACTCTTAGATATCTTTCTTAATAGATTTTAAGTCCGTTCTAAATTAAATCTAAATTAGGGCTAACCTTAATTCTACACTTACCTTAGGTCTAAGTCGCCTTTACCTTAAGTTAGCTATTTACTTATTAGTATAATTAAAATAATCCGCTTACTATAGCTACTTTCTCCTCCTTATACACTACTTCCTATTATAAGAGCCTACGCCTAAATCCTATCTAATACTATTTCTTAGCTAACTATTACTTAGCTACACCTATAATATCTATTCCTATACCCCCTAGGGCTCTACCTATAGCCTATAGGGTTATTTATATACGTCCGTAAGGGCTTTAGCCTATAGTAAGAATATTAAGTTTAGATTCCCCTTAGAGGGATCTAAGAAGTATATATATTATATATAGGTAATAAGGTTTACCGCCTAGTTCCCCTATATATAGGTTAGGAGTATAAGGAGCTAGAGGCTACCCTTAATCGTAGGTCTACTACTAAGGAGTAGATAGAGTTTAAGGAGTTAGGGGAGGAGGAGGAGGAGGAGCTAGAGGATATAATAGCTACTATAGTTTTAGCGGCGTTATAGCTTAGGACTATAGTATAGGTAGCGACTACGTAGGTTAAAAGCCTAACTACTATTAAGCTACTATATACTACTTACCTTCGCTAGGAGGAGTAGGTAGAGGAGATTCGGGCTATAGGGGCTAAACTAGCTGAGTTAACTAGTATAGTTATTTAGTTAGTTATAGTAATAGGCGCGGTAGCGGGTACTTTAGTACCTCCTCCTCTAGGTCTAGCTATATATAGATAGGGTTAGAAGCCTTATAGAAGGAATACGGGGGTAACGCTATTATTAGTTACTAGAGAGTTAGAAGGGGAGGCTTAGGCTACTCTATTAGAGAGTAAGTTAGAGACTAACCTTTAATAGGAACGTTGGGATCTAAAAGGACTCTAAGATAGGTTCTTATTATAGTAGTTATACTAGGCTTTATAGGGAGCTTCTATAGTATAATACTACTTATCTTTCTAAACTTAGTTTAATTATCTATAAGTACTATAAGATCCTTAATACCCTTCTCCTAAGTAGTAATCTATTTATATAGACTCCTTAGGGGTCCTAGCTAATTTAGATACTTATTATAGAAGTCCTAAAGCTTATAAGGTGCGCCTATAAAGTTTAAGGGTTATACTAAACTAGGTCTAGGTGTATCTAACCTACTTAACCTTATATTTTAGTTTTAAGTAGTAAAGCTTACTTACTAGGATTTCCTCTACCTCCTATTCCTTAACGCCTTATATTAGCGTACTAGGCGGTTTTAGAGCCTCTTACCCTAGAGGGGTTAGAGGGATCTTTATAGAGGATATCTAGTGCGAAGACGTTATAGATCTTTAAGCTATAAGGTAGTTTTAGCCTATAGGAGTAGCCTACTTATTTAAGTACTTCAAAGGGACCCTCCTATTATTTAGATAGTTTTTAGCTAGGGTAGTTAGCCGTAAGGTTCTTTATTAATAGGTAAACCTTATTACTAATAACCTAGTTAATAGGCTTACGGTAATAATCTACGACAGATCTTATTTAGTCCTAAGCCTTCTCTATATTCTTTTTCGCCTCCTACTACGCGTCGTGATATAGGTAGTAAGGGAGAGCCTCCTTATTATTTAGTATCTTAGAAAAGGTTAACTTTATAGGTTAGGCCTAGTCCTAACTCTAGCGTAGTTTAGAGCTGAATAGGACTTAGTATAGTGTTATTTTAAGCGTATTATATAGTAGCGTAACTTAAGCTTAATTAATTATAGGTAATAGTTTACTCTAATTATCCTAATAATAGGATATAAAGGGCCTTAGCCTTTAATCTAAGTATTTATTTATAATCTCTATTTACCTATTAGTTTATTTATAATAGGCTATAGATAGTTTTACCTTAACGCCTATAATCTAATAGAATTTAGACTAGAATTAGGATATAAACTAGGGACCGCAATTAGATACTATACTTTTAGGCGTATACCTGAAACGATAGATCTATTAGATAAATAGGGCGGCTATACCTTAGGCGTTAATAGTCTTATAGTAAGGGATAGTAGTAGCCTATTTAGATAAGTAGTTAATAATAACTATTACCTAATTATATCTAGAGTAGTCTTAGGGGAACTCCTTAAAGTTAATATATAGATATTATATAGGTCTATTAGGGTAGGGAGCGCTATAGGTAACTAGGGAGTTAGTTCTATCTTAGATAGCCTTATTAGTAAGGGACGTAGTTCCTTACGTAGCGTTTATAGGTAGCTCCTATACCTTTCTAGTAATAACGGCGAGATAGGAGCTAATACGTCTTAGAGGTACTAGGGTAGGCAGAGGAGATCTAGTTATAGACCTCCCTAATAAGACGGTGTAAAGCGAGGAGTTAATAGGTATATAAAGTCGATCTCTATAGAGTAGGAGTCTATTCTCTATCTAATATTACTTTAGTAGGGTTTTTTATTCTTCTATAAAGGAATTCTAATTTTCTTAGAGGAGAGCCTTAATTAGCTCTAGGGAGTCTAAGTTTATAACGTCCTAGAGAGGAGTAATTACTAAAATAGTTAACTCTTATAGAGGATAGTCCTTTAAGTAGTTTATTACTAGGTTAGAGTTAATATAGGTATATAATCTCTTAGGACCTAGTAAAATATAAGTAGTTATCCTTCTATACTACTTTAATACTATTAACCTCCTATTTACGTTAACTTAGGATATCTACCCTAGTATTACTTACGCCTAGCGTATATTTATTTAGAAGTTAAATAGTACTATAACCTCTACCTAATAGGCTTATTATATATTTAGTACTTTAGTAGTTATAAAGTATTTAAGGGACTAGTAATCTAAGTATACTTAGATCTAGTATTAAACTATAGATAGTTTAGGCCTCTATTTCGAACGCGTATATAATCGTAAAGAGTTCTTTATTATAGATTTCCTAGTTTAGTTTAGATCTAGATAGGGTATAACTATAGAAGGTAATAGGATACTACTTTTTATTAGGGTGCCTTTAGGATAGAACTCCTACAATTACCTATTAGATACGTCTATTTCTATCTTTATTTGTATTTAGCGTTAAAATAGGCTAGGGTTAGGATTACTAGAAGAGTAGCTTTAATTTTATTAAATACTCGCTAATAGTTAGGGGACTATATAAAGGGATTCGCTAGGCTCTAAAGAGTAATTATTAGCTTTATAATATATAAGAAGTCTTTAATAAATTACCTATAGAATCTAGTAAACCCTAGGAACGACTTTATACCTATAATTGTAGTAGGTTTAGCCTAGTTTTAGAGGACTTTAACTTTAATAGGATCTACCTTAATTCCCTTATTTATTAAGATATATCCTAAATATCTAGTATAAGTTATATAAAATTTACTCTTCTTAATATCTACCTAGAGACTAGCTATCTAAAGTCGCTCTAGAACCTTACGAATGTATTCCTAATAAGTTAGGGCGTCTTTAGAGTAGATTAGGATATTATCTAGGTAGGCTATATAGAAATTATCTAGATAGTTAATTAAAATTATTTATATATCTTTAATAGGTAGCGGGCCTATTATAGAGTCTAAAGGGTAAGACCTTATATTTATAGCTACGTAACAGGTCTAAAAGGACGTATACTCTTTAGATTTAGGATCTATCCTAATCTTATTAAAGGCGGCATAGATATTAAACTTAGTAAAGATCTTAGCCTTAGATAGTCTTAATAATAACTTATCTATATAGGGTATTAAATAGGCATCTTTACGCGTAAGGTTATTTAACTTTTAATAGTCTATATAGATATATAATCCTCCTCCTAGTTTCTTAATAGTAAGAATTAGAGAAGTAAAGGGGCTCTAACTTACTTTAATAAAACCCTTCTAAAGGTGCTTAAGTATATAGGCCTTAATAGCCTCTAGCTCTACTTAATTCTACTTATATAATAGGGGATACGTATTTAGTAAAGGTTCCTTAAGTATAATCTTATAGTTATAAGAGTAAGAAGGGGGTATCTTATTAGCGTCTACCTTATTAAATACGTCCTAATAGATAGTAATAGGAGGGTAATTAGTCCTTAATTAGCTGCGCGTTCTCTAGCTTATCCTTATAATCTTAGAGTAATTAATTAATTTCGTACAGGCTTATAGTAAAAAACTTATTCTCTAGCTTTTTAAGATTAAAATAGAAAGCGTTAGCTAAAATTAGGGCGACTTAAAAGGTAAGTAGAGTAATAGGGGGCTTTTAGATAGGGGACTACTTAGGCTTTAGTAGGATAGTATAGCGCCTTAGAGTAGGTAGCTTAAGTATACCTCGAATCTAGCAAAGCGAGTGTAGGCTATTATTCTCCTAATACTCCTCCTTATCCTATAAGGTATCTTATTATTATATATCTAGCTTAACTTACCCTATAGGAGTAGTTAGGTAGAGCCGCATAGGGATAGGGGCGAGGGGTTATAAGAGACTAGATATTATAGAGGCTATACTATCTATAAGTAATCTATATTAAGTATAATCCTAAAGCGTTTTAGCTAATAAAGGCTAATAATATAATCCTAAGCGCCTAGGTTAAGAATAATAAAGGGGTAATTAAGAATCTTACGTCTATTAATCTTTAAATGCAGGTGAATATAGTAAGTAATACTAGAAGATATCTAATCCTTAAAGCCTTAAACTATAACCTAGTAGGGTAGCTTTTAGATAGGTTATTAAAGGCTATAGAAATAGAAGAAGTAATCTTAGAATTAAGAAATAAGTAACCTTAGGCTCCTATATCTACTAGGGAATAGAGCTATACCCTAAGGTTATTATAATATAGAATAGAAGAAATAAGGAAATAAGAGCTACAGAATAAATAAGAGAGATTAAGACTAGATAGTTATATTAGCTTAGGCCTAGGAAGGATTATCCTCCTAGGCGGCGTTATTTCCTAACTAAATTAGATCTATATTATAACTTTCTATAGCGTCCTTAAATTCTTCTTCCTCTAGTTTAATCTAGTAAACCTATAGTTTAGGACATTTATTAGCATAGTGTCTAGGGTCGCTATAATTATAGTAGTTACCTAGGGTCCTTTCTCTATCTAGTGCGGTATCTTTAAGGCTAGGCGATATACGGGGCTTAAAAGACTGCGTAGTACTTAATACAGGGGCTATATAGGTTATCTTCTAGATAGGGTCTATAATAGGTTATTATATAATCTAAGCACTATTTTAAGGAATATTAGTAGGAGAGCTTATAACTAGATAGTTCTTCTACTCTATATTATATACTATTAGGTACTCTACTATCTATTCGAAGGAGTTATTCTAGAGGCGCTTAAATCCTAGGTTAGGTACTTAAAGGCTAGGGACGATCTTAATCTATAGGTAGTAAAACTACTCTAACCTAGGTACGTATCCTTTCACAGCTGCGCTTAGAAAACGTGCCTTAAAGAGAGTAAAAGTTTCCTCTTTCCCTTATTATAATTGTCGAATAGTACTCTATTCTCTACTATCTTATTTCTAGTAATAAAATAGGATTTTAGAAGATCGATTATCTATTCAGTAATCTAGAAGCCGTCTACAGGGGAGTCGGCTAGGTATTAGGGCTCTAGGTATTCTCTTACTAACCCTATAGTATACCCTTATACTAAGGCTATATATACGCGCTCTATCTAATAGTAATCTAAGTTAATCTTAAGTTAGTCTCGTATTAAAGCTTACTATTATCTAAAGCTAGGGTTCTTCCTATCACTAAGATTACTAATAGGAGGTATTTTTCTAATCTTATTATTCTACCTATAAGTTCTAGGGGAAGCGTTACTAAAGGAGAGCAGATCTCTCGTAGGTTCGTAGTTAGGGGTATTTTAGTAGTAGGTAGGGGCTAATTAGGCTTAAAGGAGCTAGAGATAGGCTAAGCGCTAAGTCTATTTAGTTTAGTATAAACTTAATCTAGTTTACACTATAACTTAGTAATCCTTACGTTAGGTCTAATTATATTCTAATTCTCTACTATTATTAATTATACATATTCTATTTCCTATTTAGAGTAACCCTTCTATTTACTTATTAGCCTTAGGCTGCGCGATAATTCTTAACTAGGCGGTCTACTACCGCGTTAATCTTAATAAGGACGATACTCCTATTTAAGCTAATCCTTATTTAGGGGGAGATATTAGCTTAGGCTCTAATTCCCCTAGGTTATTAGTAGTCTCTAAGTTTCTACCCTAGCGCTCTACGTAACTTTCCCGAAGTTAATCCTTATATAGTAGTACAGGAAGTTCTAAACCTATAGGCTTTAGTTATTAGGAGATTAAGGGGATCCTAACTTTAGAATAATAGACTTTAATCGTAAATAGATCTAAATTAGATTATATTAATATAGGGGTTTAGACGTAATCTTTTTAAATAAAGTAATATTATTAAGAAGCTATTACTAGTAGAGGCGAAGTTCTTCTTATAATATAACGATATAGGTGCTAGAGGGTTCTAAAATAGATCTAAGTATAACTTAAAGGTATATAGGAGTGCGTACTGCGGTGGATAACTAAGAATACCTCTATTCCTATAGGTCTAATACGGAAGGATAAGAAGAACTTATCCTACTATCTACTACTAAAGAGCTATACTTATATATAGAGAAATAGGGGTAACGGGGCCTAATCAGGACGGTATCGGAGGCAGGTCTAATATCCTCTAAATAAACCTCCCTTCTTATAGGAACGCGTGTGCGTCTCTATTTCTATATAACGTTCGTTATAAGTATTACGAACCTATAATAAGGACTATAGGTACTTATAAGTAGAGAGGTAGAAAGGATATAGATATTAGGTAAGACCTAAACTTAGGCTAATAATAACGTATACCTCGTAGAGTTACGTAGTCCTAGAAATCCTACGTTATAGGAATAAGAGTACTATAGGACTACTTAAGTATATAGATAAGAGTAATATACCTCTATAGTATATTATAATTAACCTTAAGTTATTATTAAATACTACTATTTAATACTTAGACTACTTTAACCAACTTATCTATCTCTACTTACTCTAAACTAGAAGCTACTAAGAAAGGACTCCTTAGTGATACCAGCTGCTTTATATTATAGCTACTCTACTAAGGACCTAAAGCCCTTTTAACAGTAAGGAAGCGTAGTCTCTTTAATAGTATTCCTGTTAAGTTTAAGAAGTACTTTAAGCTTATCCGCTTAGATAAGAGACTCGACTATAGACGTTTACGACGCCTATTCTAGGGTTTATTCTGCCGTTAGTACTTCTAGTATAATAATATCTTTGATTAGACTAAACTAATGTACCTAAAGAAGCTGGAGGCAGAATAGGAGACGTTAGAGGCAGAATAGAATACCCTATATGCAGAATAGAAGTCGAATTAATTAGCGAAATTTATAATATATAAATGAAATTTCAACCCTATGTAGATATAGTTAATAATACTTATACTATCCCTATCTAGTATTCTTAGCCTTATTAATATACTACGATTAAGTATTAAGGACTTTCTACTCGCCTTAGGCTTAAGTAACTTTACTATTTAGACTGCTTCGCTTTCCTTAGATTAATCACTAATACTTTCGCATCGGCGACAGTACTATTAGGATATTGCCTATGCTCTAATAAATAGAAGTGAGCCTTAGCTTAGCTAATCAACTCTAGTACCTGACTAATAAAGTCGTCGGTAGGTGGATTAACCGTTTTATTATTGCTGCTATCCAACCTATTAAATATGATGCGGAAGAGGTAGTAGCTGATACAACCTCTATTATAGTATGCTCGCATGAATGTCGAGCTACCTAGTTATAGCTACTAGGTAGTAACTTATTATACTACGCGGATGCTACTGGTGCATTATCCCTATGACTTATTATTAGGTCTTTAGTCTAATGAGTGCCTGGATATATTAGTATTGATAAGTAACCTACTGTGACGCTAAATGATAAGCTATTATAGGGATACTAGGACTCTTATATCTATTCAGCTTACGCAGATAACGCTGTTATTCTACTATTAGGTCACGCTCTAAAGGCCCGCTAGTACTAGCTGTCTATACTATGCTCGTTATGCATCATGCGCCGCTCACATTATAATTTAGGTAGTAGAGAAGCGCTCAACGGAATGATATCCCTCCGTTTCTCCTCTGGTGAGTATAATTTGACTCCCTATACAGCATAGTACGACCCGCTAGCTATGGTTTCTTACAGCCTCCCTTAATTACGGCCAATCTACCTCCTATGGCGGCTTCATTTTCTAATCGGATACCTCCAGCTCGTCGCTAGGTGTGTCGTCAAGGGCTTGTGACTACTTGAGCCTTACTCTGAAACGACGATGGATCATCCATAATGCGTAGCTCCGGCTTACTTGTGGTGCTCCGTCAAGTAATTTGCCGGTCTACGAGGCGCTCCCTGATGGTGGCGGTGGATCCTGTACTCCTTCTTTGGTGATGTTTTGTCCTGCGTAGCCCCTCTTAATCCTTTGGCGGCTATCTGTCAACCTGCCCTGCCTTACCTGTCTAGTGGCAGTATTCATAGAATAGGCCAATCTTACCGTAAAGTTGGTGAGCTACTGCTACCACTCCTACTACTATCAAGAGGCTTTAACTAATAGTTTAGTAAGCTGATAGTCCATTAATGTAGAGTCTCTTTGCAACTCAAGATATGAATAAAGTTAGATATTCAGAACTCTTCTAACTCTGCTTTTAAGTGTGGTCTGTACCAAGTTCATGCGCGAAAATTACAAAGATTATTACCAGTAGCTGAACACGTGTATGTGATTATTCGAGCGGTCCTGTAACTATAGATGAAAGGAAAGTATTACTAACACAGGGGTTAAACAGCTAAGCCACGGAAGATTATGTCCCGAAAATGGGACTAGTAAGTCCCCGACACCTTACATCCCTACGAACTGATAGGGCCCAAATTTAGACCCTCTTTATGCTGCTCAAGGAGGAAATCAGGCACAATTATGCTAGCTTATACTAGCTCACGGCGAGCTTAGGCTTATACAGCCATAACTTAAGCTGCTTACTCATAGCTCACGTTACACCCCTGCGTAACTCAAGATCAAATCCGGAAAAAGCTTTGTATGAGAGTAGATTTCACTCAATTGTTCACCGCTATTTACGGCAACGTCAACAATTATGGAAACTCCCACGAAATCTTGTAGTGCAAGCTCATAGTGCGATAACCCAATGACAGTTATTGGGAAGTGTAGTAGGTTGGATAGAGGCATGGCTGGCGGCACAGCCAGTGGCATGGGTACGGCACAGATGTTGGCATGGGGAGTGGCACGGGTAGCGGCGCAGGTAGTAGCATGGGTAGCGGCGGTGCAGGTAACGGCATGGACAGTGGCACAGGTAGAGCCACGAATTGCGTTGACAACAGGTAACATTGCACTCCATGATATCGTCTTTCGGAATCCGAAAGATAAAACATCGCGTGTATTAGGGTTCAACTATACTTCTACCTGAGGTAGTGCTTACGCTTCGTTTCACAATAATAGCGATATACGTACATCATCAGTTAATGATACGTACTTAAGACAAGTGTGTCCAGACATAGCAGCCTCAGTTGACGACATTTAATATTCTCTACTTCCCCACTTCACGTAGCTCTACACTTTATCATGCGTCTTACGATTTCAATTCTACCGTTCCTGGGGCAATCTGTCCTAGCGGCGAAATGGTCTATCGATGGCTCCTGTGGTAGGATACAAACAATTATTAGACTGACTTTTACAATGGCTAACTCGAAATGCGTAGACTTAGTAGGCATAGCAGATCCAGGAAATGGTCTTGACCCTTTCCTTATGGCGACCGATGAGCTTAAAATGTCTATGAACGAAGCAATTACAATGGCGGAGAATGCTTTCAATGTCATGAAAGACCATGCAGGGGATAGACACGTAAGTGATATGCTTAAGTTGGCTTTAGGCGAGGGTGCAGAATACCAATCAAAGTTCGATGCGGTTAAAGGTGAGTATGAGATTACCCCTTGAGTTGAAATGAAGTGGATCTAACCTATCTGAATGATAAGAAACTTTTGAGAGAGTCATGGCTTTTGAGAAAGAATATGCGGCAGGTAGGCCTCTGGACAAGATTTGGCAGGACACAATGACAAACGATGATGTGGTAAGATCGAAGAATTCAAAATGCAGTGGTGACAGTATAAGTTAACTCTTTCGTTTTAGATGGTATTCTGCAGCAATGACCATATCAAGAAAGACTCTAGTTCTTCTAGTCAAACAAAGTATTACCTTGACACATCGATGAAGAACACCAGATATGTCTCTGTAGAGATGGACCCAAGTACCAAACGAATGCAGTGTCATACTGTCGACTATGATATAGGGAATATAAAACAAGGAACTATGGCATTCACAACCAGATCCGACTTTTTCAATAAAGGTGCATACGTAAACGCCCCCCAGCCTAAAAAAGGTGCAGATTTCCTAGTCCCGAGAGAGAATATTGCCTATAGCATCAATGTTTGCAATTGGTATTTGCACCAATCGCTTCAACGGGACTGGCCTCAATTTCTACAGATGTTATCGCGCAGACCCAACAGCCCGGCTTCAAGGGCGGGATTACATCTTATGCGCTTCCTGTGGACGGGCTTCGGAACTTAGGACTTTCTATGCTGCATGAAGTAATATTTCCCATTGAATGTCAGCAGAAAGGTGGAACTGACTTAGATCTAGTTGACGCATACAAAACAAGGAGGACAATTGCTTGATGTGAGGGACCTACCATCGGGTGTGCTTAGTTGCTATGGTTGGAAATGCATACAGGAACTTAAAGATCCCCAAAACGCTGGTAGGTGAGTTCATATCACTTTGGAATTGGACTATTATCCTAACATATACCGTAGATAACGTGGCAATGTTGGGATTGGCTCTTCATCTCTGGACTATGGGGTACTACGTTGACAAAGATGGCAACGTGAACAGTAAATAGATCAGCAGCGTAGGTACATGTGTTGAAACTATAAGAAATGTGAGGCATAGAGAAGCAATTCTAGCGCTGCCCAGGTGAGAGGCTGTGATTTTCAAGATTTTTATGATGTCGAATCGACCCCAATGTACCCAATAGTAAAAGGCAACAGCAACGTCCACATAATAGGCGATAGAATGGCTTGTTCCTTAGCAAGACGAGTGCGTGAGGCTTTCGCTCTCGTTCTTGGCATAGGGAACGTAGCATAATCGATGTTCCTCAATAGATAACCCCTAGTCCGACCCCACAGCCATTGATTCGATACCCAGGGTTTGTTCAACAATCACAATTTTACCAACGAGCGGAACGGAATGTTTTGGTAGTAGTCGTCACCTCTTACAATCGAGTTGCGCTTCTATCACGGAAAGTGCTAATTCTCAAACTGAGCCTGTTCTATCTTTTCGGCCAATTCATTGTGGCGGCGTTGCGGCACAGCCATCTCGTTAGCCGAAAACCCGCGCAACAAACACATAAGTAGCTCTATACGTGTCATCTTCATACCCATAATCATCTCATTTGAATTCTCTCAATTACATCCACACTCTATACCTCTTGGAGTGCTCGAAACCATCATGTTTGCAGGGCGTAGTATTGACGTACCTGTGAATCCTCAACTGCAGAGTAAATTTTTCGCTGCACCCGCAGAGATTCGCTTCGCAATCTATGCTTACCTTATTCCACGTCGCATCCATCTGTCCTTCAAAAAGGGATTTCGACCGTTACCTTGCGTTCAGCGCGATGAGGATGGTGATGCGAATTGTCTGGTTCGGAAAACAAACAATGATTGTTTCACAACAAAACCATGTGTATCAGATCCTATCTTCTTGCGTCGATTGCGATCTTCATGGGGCTCGCACTGGCGATGTGAAGAGCAGCATCCCTGGCAATTTGATAATCTCGCGATGCCACTCTTTCGCGTGTGCAAGCGGACGTAAGTAAACAAAAACCTGTTGTAATTAGCAGTCTAGTAATTTACGCAGGCTCAATGATTTCGTGGAAGCGATGGTTGATATCGCTGCAATACAGATTGACGACGTGGATACGCTAGGGTTCTTCATTCCAAACCCTATTTCTGATATACTCGAGTCTGACCGACCTTCCATGTCTATGCTCTGGAGATCCGCTCTTCTAAACGTCAAAGTGCTAAGTATTTCCCTAAGGCTTCCATTGGCGGTATTCAAAGCGCTTGAAGATACAGGCACACCCACTGTCGAACCATCGTTTACCTCCGTGTGGATGAAATTGGCACTTGCCATCGAACGCTTTCGTAAATTAAGAACACTTCATGTATGGTTAGATCATGATGAGCCTTGCTCTTGGTCGATGGCCAATGAGCGCGCTGTCTTGTCTCCGCTTGCGAATCTTAACGCGAACCTAGAGGTTTCTATTGAACTCCCAAAGCTCCACCCTAAGTGGGAAATACCAGACCGGCATTTCACTGAAGACAGCGCACAGTTTCCACTAACTATACGTCGGATATATCGTCAAAGATATCATGTCACCGAACATAGTGATGGCAGCGTCTCTATAGATCATAAGCCAGATTTTCCAATCACTTACGAGTTGACTGGATGGGACGTGACCATAGAGGAGTTAGAGGCAAGTGAGACAAGAGCATGGAAGAGAGGAGAACACCCATTTCAGGATCTACTGGACTTGGAACCAACTGGACATCCATGGTAATATATTGGAGGCAGCCTGTGTGCACATTAGAGAAGCCTATAACGTCAGACCAAACAATATGCCCTACACAGAGGATACTTAAAGCTCGTCTTTGAGCGCATCATTCATGTGAAACTTCAGCCTAATCGAAAACAATGTACTATGATATAACAAGAAATCTGACTTTTGGATAATTGTACCTGCGTTCCCGCATAGTGCTACGTGGCTCTTCAGGAATGGCACATCTCGCCACAAAATTTGAATGAATTGGCATGAAACCATCATACGAAGCAACATGATGGACACGTCGCCTTCGACAACACCGAGCTCCAGTTTTACTACGGCAAATAGTTAGCATGCCTGAAGTGGAATTACCGAAGGTCGTGGGCGTCTGTTTCATTGATGGGTGGACGAGAGGAAACTCTAAACACTACAAAGCCACATTGCCCTGAGAAGCGGCAATAACGAGGGTTTGAACGAGACATTGTTGAATACATTGGTCGTTGTTACCGACCACTTGGAAAGACTGAATATGCAGCAAGGTAACTCCGCCCAAAGACCATGCAACTACACACAAAGCAACAATACACAATCAACGGCCAAATTCAACACGCTTTACCCCTCCACGCTACACCACTCGGGCAAAGATGCTACTCGTTGATGCGATGCTGCCAAACCTCCTGTTCCGCACGGGCAGAATAGGTACTCGCCCCAAGAATAGCCTGCATTTGCTCAACGCCTGTGAACATAATCTGTCTTGCAACGAACCACCTGATACCTTCAGTACAAGGCGGGCTAGTCAGGCTACCTTGGTAGGTCCAGAACTCGCTGAAGTACTGCACAGACTGCATCGCAAGGGACAAGTCGAGATCGAGAGGCTCCTGGATGCCCATCTCATCAAAGCCGATCATGGGAGGTAGCTGGTCAAAGAAGGTGTTGTTGAAGTTACCTGGGTCGAGGCGGAAGGCGAGTACTGCAGCTTCGTGGCCATCGCCGTCGACGTGGACAAAATGAATTTCAGCTTTACTGCGGTCGCCGCCGACAGAATGATCAGCGGGAGAGTGAATATGCCATCCCTTTAGGTATAATGTCTTATTATCGTATGTGAAGCTTGGATGGGAAGTCCAGTCGCCATTGTGTGCGACTGTGAAGGCGGGACCGTAGCCCCAGTTAAAGAAATTCCCTGCGACCGAACCATTGAAGTTGAATTTTGGAACGTGATTTAGCGACAGGCCGTTACTGAGAGAGAGAGCAATCGGAGCTTGTTGGGTGCCGGTTTGGCAGAGTCTGTAGTCGGTGCTGATCTTGCCCCAGTTGAAGGAAGCTTCGTAGGCCCAGTCGTTCTGTGTGTGATTGGCTGCGTCAGGGTTTGTTTGACGTCCTTGGATGTGCGAGCGTTTGTTGTTTTGATGTTGTGCGCATCCAAATGCGGATGGCACGAGGGAGGTAAGCAGGACTAGTGATGGAACGAGCATGTCGAACAGGGTGGGTGGTGATTATGATATCAGGAAAAGGGGGCCAACTCAAAGCTCTGGGTATTGAGATTACCGTTGTAGCAGCAGGGACTTTATACACTTCACGAAATGAGCTCAGCCTTACTTAACGCCATCTCTTCTCACGGTCTATCACCACCTGCATTGGAAAGGTGCCAAGCTTGCGAAGGCAGAGCAAATGATGAGTACCTACTATTGCCAAGCACCACCACGTTCTGCTAAGTTTCGCGCAGCCGCTCTCACTGCGTAACTGGCTTCCAAGATATCCTTGGGGCGCGGCAAGCTCCTGCGTGATTTTGTACAGACTGGCTATCCAGGGCCGGTCTCTGGCATTCCGGCGGTGCTGGACACTATTCTAGTCATGGGCGGACGGTAAGTGCCTCGTGAACGGAGCAATGTCAGGGGCGGGATCGACACTACCGCTTCCCTGTTCGAATCACGACCTTGGCACGAAACAAAATCGGTCCCTTGTCGGGAGGGGTGTTTCGCCAAGACAGGACTTGGCGAAAAGACGCAGCAACAACACCCTGAATGCAGGCTCAAAAATCGGGCAGATGCTTGCGAGTCCGCATTGGCAGCGCCAAAAGCAGTAAATGTGTCTGAGTTGAAGTCGGTCCTTTGTGTGGAATTGACGCAAAAGGAAAGCTGCCCCAATTCCGTCAATCGGTGGGACAAATCTTGCGTCCGGGATCTACCGGCAGGATCGCGGGATTCGAGAGAGTCATGGAATACATAAGTGAACTGTGGGATATCTAAACATAAACCTCACTGAATCCCAACAGCTCGATTATGACGAAAAGTAGTCGCTTGTTATCGGCACGCTTCGTGCTGATGGTTATCGACAAGCGATCCTTGTACATGTGAGCTTCTCGGGTCCCAGCTGGAACATATTGTTCATCCTGTAGTATCTATTCGATCGCGGCTTCGTTTTTAAGCGCTGCAATGTGAATTAAAAAATCTGTTTAAATTGTTTAGGTCGCGCACGAACAGGCCCCCAACTACCCTCAACTTTCTGGAAAATCATGCTGGCACGCTCAATAGCACAGGCTCAAATGCCAAGCAGCCCGCTGTGTCATAGGTGAATCCCATTTTGGAGGGCATGCAGATGTCATTTGGGTGAAACAAACTCATTGTTCAAACTAAACTGAGGTCGGTTGATGTCCAGGGAACGACCTAGTTGGTACTGACAAACCTTTTCGTAGGCGAAGCAAAAGCTCCTTTCCAAGCTGACGGAAACACCAGTGAGTGAAGACAGTGACTTAGCATTAGGGTCGGTAAAAGTCCTGAAATCGGGTTGGGTGAGGCAGTTTTCAACGGCGCCTACGCGAAAGGCCAGATGCCCCGCAGAGCAGGACAATAAATAGCCTCGGTCACTGATCTGTGTCAAGCCTGTCAAAAAAAGATTGGTGTCGGGACCGTAGATCCAACTGATTTCAGGAACCGTCTGGTAAGAGAGCCAAGCGAATCAGTCAGCTAAAGCATCCAGTGCACTACCTGGAAGCGCAAGGCAGCGAGGAGGCGCATGCGGGCTAGAGACACGACTATGTGTGGCTGTTCAAACAGTGCGTGACCCTTGAAAAGAAGTTCAACAATAGTTCCAAACAGCTTCTTTCAGATATAATATTACTAAGTATGTTATGAGAAAGCTACAGGACTCTCACAGCAGTGACCCACTCCTATCGTGCGTCTGAGGCGTGGGGGAGCAGATGCCAAGGTTGGATTGTAATACACGGCATCATGTGGATAGGCAGTGCGTGCACTCGATGTTGTGGCAAATAGGAAGGTTTCCTAAGATAGCGCAGAGCTATGCTCGAAAAGTGGGGAAAAGCACTCTTTGATGGCACGGTTCGAGCGAAAACTTAAGTGTCATTCTCTATATTATCTTTCGAATTCGACTACAAGTGTGCCAAACCTATCCTCAAATAGGACTAGCAGAACAGGGCTCAGATTTGCCCTGCTCGAAAATCCATGAAGATGAGGAAACAGGCGAGTAAGGATTGAACAGCTTCTGTGGGATTTGTCCAGGTCTGCAATTCGAGTTCAAAGGTGCAGGAGAAGCTGACCCCGGGGGCCATTAGACTGTCAAGTTGTACGATGGCATAGTGGATATGTTCAAATCCGCACTTGGTGGTTGCCACTTACGTACAATCCTGCTTGTGGCTTTGGGTGCTGCTCTTTACGAGCGGAGGACTGAAATCGATCACGGCAGTCATAGACTCTATCGAAGGTGGCACATTCACAGTAGGTAAAGATTTGAACGAATCAAATAGCGGCGGCAACAAGAACGACAACGAGAACAGTCAAGAGGCTGAGAGCAGTGTAAAGAACCATAATGTAATCGTTGAGGACTAGGAAGGTGAAGACGACAACGATGGCGATCTAGATGACGAAAAAGGTGATCATAGGGAGGATAATTGATAATGATGACGTAGACAAAGGCGATCTGATGGAAGAGACACTGGGTAGCAAGAATGTCATGATCGCATAGGATAGGTCTAATGTCTATCTTCTTGGTCCGTGCTTACTGGCGTTTACATTGTTCAGCTCCTCCAAAAGATTTGATTCTATCATTTGACCAGATTACGGTTCTCAGAATGCAAGATCTCTTGTTATACTAGTCCGTTAGTTTCCAGACTAACCTCCTGAGCTGCAAAAGAAACAAGAACTCTTTGAGAGTGTTTCAGGAAAAAAAGCGATTCTGGTGCTTGTCACACCACGGTGTGGCTTCCTAGTGATGCAGATCCATTTCGCAAGGTTGACCAGCGGGGAATACAGCTAGCTCTCAATGTATGCTAGGGGGCTCATAGTCTTTGCCACAAATCAACGTGCTTTGCTTCACCCAAACGATTGATCAATAATAGCCTAGGACTTAGCAATCTACGTCTTATCGAAACTTCGTTCACAGGGGAGACGTAAAACCAAAAGTTACAGGATGGATACGCCACAGTCAGCCTTCGATGGTGTCCGGGTTTGTCGTGTAAACTGAGAAGCAAGCCCATAAGGAGTACCAGCATCTGACTTACCGCCCCATTTACGAGACGCGATTTTGCTTGCAAGAGCCTTGTATCTTGAGTTCATTGGATATAATCTTTATGCATTGTTCACGCTGGAAACAGAGGCAAAGACTGGCTCATACAGCCCCCTAAAATAGCTAACTTTTATAGAGGAGCGAACGCAACATGGGCAGACGATTTTGCCCACGGGCTTTCCTGGCAGTCGACAAATTCTCTTTTCAAATTGCCTGACCAATTTTGCACGTAGCCCTCGTCTATAACTAAGTCTCGAGGCATGACTTCTTTTGATGACCCACGGTACCACGGGCCATCCTGATCATTGGCAAGTGTGGACAGCTCTATTGATTCTGAGTCCTTCTGCGGCTGTTACAAGGATCCAGTTCCTAAATCGGATTAGACTTAACCCTTATTGTTGTACAACTTCGACATCAACAAGGTCGATCACTTGGATATTCCAATATCCGCTTCAATCACAACAAGAGACTTATGCGGAGATCGTGTTGCAATTACACAGCCAACTCATAAATTCACCGTAGCAGATCGCTACAGATCATCCGACAAGCCACTAGGGCTTCTGGGCCGCACTGGCCTTATCAACCTTGACAGAAACGGGGTTGAGTTAAGTAACGACGGCATTAAGATGTGTTCTTCATAACCATTAGACATGATGGTCAAAGACACCAATACGGTATTGCTTTGGAATAGCCCAATGAAGGTCTTATGCCAGGTAGGAAATATTGGCAGCTGTTACCGGCTGCCCCGGACGTGGTCTCTTAGGGCCTTTAGCTTAGGAAGGGATTAGCCCTTCAACCTTGACATTTGGGAGGAGTAGGCGCCGACTGTTATGTGACTTGCTAATAGTTTCAATATGGATTATTGTACGACTTAATACGATAATAATCATCTTGGTAAATCTCTTTGATAGTTAATTATTGTAGCTATCGTCTATATATCCTAGAAAGAACACTTGGCATTCATTTAGGAAGTCTACAATTAATCAGTTAAAGTGCCTTACATATGTTGGAACATTACGCTACACTCAAAGCCCCAACAAACAGCTGAATACCCTCCTCCACTACATCCCCTAGTCGATTGAAGACTAGACTGAGCAAAACTGGCTCTTTGGCTCCTGCAGTATCCTTAGTAACCACGAATACCTCCTGCCAACAATCGCTTGTTTATCAGGCATGTGATTTCCGACTCAAGCTGTTGCCTCGTGTCCTTTATTCCCAAAGACGCAATTTAAAGAGCAAATTTGCCTAAATCAATGCACAGAATGAAGCCGAATCAACGCCCAGTATCTGTTCAATACCGTGCTTCTTCATGGCACCACAGACAGCAGGCACATGCGCAAGTGAGAGGCGATTTTGGTTCATCTCGATGTAGCATTCAACAAATGTCATATCGGAGAATAGATGCACCACAACGCTTTCAGAGAGTGAGGACGGCGAGGAGTAGAAGCTACATGTCTGGCACGCGGAAACCAGAGCCGGATCTGACTGTGAGATGATACAGCCCAATTCTAGCCCGTTTGCACCGAAGCCTTTTGACGTACCTCACAGAACGTGAATGTGCAAAATAGATGATGCCTCCAATGTCGATGGAAACTGCAGATTCAAAGCCTACGTTTCGTAAGAAAGGCTACGGGCCGTGTATTTCCAAATGGACAATGCCTAGGTCCCGTCGAAGAAGTGGATATAGTACTTATGGCACAACCGCATTAGTTCGATTATCGTCTCGGAAGCATCGTCTAAGAGGAATCTGTGGGTGACACAAGAATAAGGCGCAGATTGGTACATTCTGTTAATTTAATCTTAGTACCGCTTCCCCGTCCTTATCTACACAATCCAGATCACAACAATCAACGCTACCGAAAGATATTGGAACGACTTACACTTGCCGTCATACCATAATTTAGTGAGATGGTGCGATAGTACGGTCGTCTAGCCAAAACGCCCTCTCTCGGACTAGCAAGAGCACAGGCACAATTCTCGGTCGCTGCAGGCACTCCATTTGTGACACACTTAAGAGAAATGTGGCCGTTGGGGTTGGTGTTGGTGTTCGGCTCCCACAGGTATGAGATTATGTCTCATACTACCTACATAGTGTTAACAAACGTGCGAGGCATTTCAAAAATATAAGCTTATAAATTATTTGGCTTCAATAGCACTTGCGGCAGTACCGCCACTAGACAATTTGTAGGCCATTGTTTCGATTGCAATTCGACTGGCGAGAGATTGTAACACTGGGCCGTCGTACTGAGAATAATTTTTAAGGAATATTTATAACAAGTAAAGGATTTTATAAACATTTCGGGTGACAGCTGGTTTTACTAGATCTTACGTGTTGCCCTGCCTACCACCCTTGACTAAATAGAGTATAACTTCCGAAGGCCCTATACCTCCGCACCCACATCGATATTTTTCGCCAGCAACCTCAATATATTAGCATGAAAAAGAGACATTATATGAACTCTCCTACTTTTCAAGGGTTCAGAGCTTTAATCGTAGCCCTGAAAACCTGCTATAGCAGTAGAACTATCGCGTGTTAAAGTTTGGCGGAATTTTCGTGTTAGCGTGAATTGCGTGCATCAGGATGGTGGGGCATGTTACCGAGGTAGATAGTGTAACAGTTAGTACAGCGTTTAGCGATCGCGTCTCTAAGCTTAACACAATAGCTAATTGTTCAGGCGTCCAGCATTAGAACTGCAGCCCAGCAGAATTTCTCGTCATCCTTTTCCCACTAACATGTCCTACCGAAGATCCGCTAATACTTGTGCTGAGTGTCGAGCACGCAAAGTCAAATGCGACAGCCGAAGAGAGATCTGCAGTCCATGCGAACGACTTCATCTCCGCTGTTCTTTCGAACGTGCTGGTGATGAAGCACACGCCATACCAGATCCAGAAGCACTTCTAGCGTCTCGACGCACGAAAGCGGCCTGCAAGGCATGTCAAGCCTTGAAGGTTCGGTGCAGTGGCGACCTTCCTCAATGCGAGAGATGTGCCACCAAAAAGACCGAGTGTGTCTATCCGGCTTCTAAGCGAAATTTCGCACGTTCCAGACACCCAAAGGCAGCTGCTCAAAGTCCTTCAACGACACAAGGATCTGGAAGTCAATTTTCACCTCACACGTCTTCGGACGTTAACGCAACACCATACATACCAATAACGCCCAACATATCGATTGCTCCTCAGATAATCTCGTTGCCACCAGTTCCTGCAGAGCTAGTTGCGATATCTTCCTCCCTCGATGGCCCTATGGTGACGCGCATGCTCGAAGCGTTCTTCCGACACATCCAACCAATACCTGCGTATTCTTATTTTCACAAGGCTTCGCTTCTTCATCGCTTTGAAGCAGGCCTCTTAAACTCCGGTCTTGTGCTTGCACTGATCGGGACCACCTGTGACATGCTCGAAATGGGACCTTCCATGCGAGAGATTGGTCGCGACTGTCTCTCGAAAGCTGAAACAATGGTCATGAAAGATATTGCAACTCCATCGGCCGTTAAGATTCAGGCTCTTATCCTGATAATCAAGGCCCATTGCCGGCAAGGGCAGATGACTGCAGCCTTCGTACTTCTCGCTGTCGCCTCACGGTTTGCGTACGCCCTGAGACTGAATCATGAAGCACCCAAGCTATGTTTTCTGGAACAAGAGTCTCGAAGACGGCTGATGTGGAGTCTTTTCATGATTGATACGACCTTGGCTGGTGGTATTCGCGAATTCTCACTGTGCGAGGCTGAGTCAATATATATACAATTGCCCTGCCCAGAACACAACTTTGAATTCGATATACAGCAAGAGACCGAGTCATTAAAACTAAAGGGAAACTTGTCAGCATCAGACAGCCTTGGGTCACTCGGTATGTACTTGCGGGTCCTTTGGCTTCGTTATCGCATACTCCAAACGACCAAAGAAGCTGTTCTATCACAAGGCGAGGCGATTGACCAGCTTCCGGGCAAGGTCGAGCAACTTGCGGCAGAGCTTACAAGTCTTGAAGCAAGTTTACCGCAAGGCTTGCGGTTCTCACCAAGAAATCTTCAACTGCGAGCATACTCGTCTCGACTTTGCCCGTATATTTTGATACATATCTGGTTGCGACAATGCTATTGTGATCTGTACCGAGTAGTATTGACTGGTCTGAAAGAAGCCCTTCGCGAAGACCAGATTCAGCGTCTAGATCCGAGCGTTGTTTCCGATTATCGCTGGAAATGCTACGAGAGCGCAAAGGAATTATCGAACGTCCTGGCAAGTGCTCAGACATTGAAGGAGCGATCTCTCACGATGGAAATGGACATTCAGATATGTGCCTATCAGTGCGTTCGATTGTTATTGTCTTGTTTTCGGCAACATGGCCGCTGTTTGGTTCACCTGACACCAGACATACTCCACGAACTCATCAACCAATGTGCTGCAGCAGTAGAAGCAATGCCATCAACCTCGCCGATGGGGCAACGTGTAGTATGTCATCTTCAGAGTATACCTCTATGGCAGCAGTTAACAGTTTCGTAGGAAGACGATTTTCGAAAGCTGCTTCGACGGGGAAGATCGGCCGATACATCCCCAAAACGAGACAATTCTCCTCTTGAGGAAGCAGAGATGTCCTCGACTCCCGCCATTCCGGCGGCCAGTCATCTATTTTCCAGGCATAGCTACATCGGACAGATGGTTATAAATGACGACAGTGCTGATTTAACATTACGAGAAGGTCTCAACAGCGAAATTCAACGACCAGCGTTATCTGTAGGATTACAAGCTGAAACTTTGGCTGCGCACTCGGGTTCAGAAGATGATATCTTGGCCAGAGAGCCAGATCCGCGGGGCCTGCCTACTACATCTAATCTGACTTCTTTCAATGCGTTTCAAGGGGACTTTGGTGATTTTTTTGACATTGACTCGACTGATCTGGATCTGGATCTCTTCGGGTGGTCTGGCGGCTACTGGGCAGATACAACATAACCACGGGTAAGCGTGTAATTAAACGACCGTACAGATCTTTGTAAGATAGTGACAACGTCAGGATATGGAACGATCAAATCGTTTCGGAAGTATCAATATTGTGCCAATTTAGAGCTCTCATTCGTGCACACGGTACATGGATTCTTGATGACATAATTATCAAAACATGAGCAAAATTGCGCTTGCTCGGTTTAGCTGGTTGAATATTTCAATATGATAACACCGTTCAGTAGTTATCTTAGTTTGAATAAAATGAAAAACTTAGGCAACGAGAGCAGAAGTAGCTACACTTTAAGTGTCAATATTGGGCAAATAAGCATATTTTGATAAACGCTGCTCAAGCTGCTCCCGTGGAGATTTCAAGTCAACTTTGGGAAATCGATCGTCCTTTGACCAAGGCAAGAAATCAGATCCAGCCATCAACCACCTGAATATCTCACCCTGGAGCATGTTCGTTATGGGTGTGAACTCAGGTTCTGCAGCCAGATTATGCATTTCTTGTGGGTCTTTCTGTCTGTGGTAGAGCTCAGCAGGCTCATACAAACGGTAGATATAAGTCCACTCCTCATTCCGGATGCTAATGGCTTTTCCGACCAAGGATGTATCCTCGTGTTGTAAGCCAGCCTTGATGTCGTAGGGATAAGGAGCTTGTTCAAGTAGAGGCTCTTCGTTGGCAAGGAATCCGCCCTCTGTGAAAGCAAATTTTTTATGGATTGTTGCGTTTCGCATTAAGGTCGGAACTAAAGTCGCCCCATTGTGAGGAAAGTGTTCGCCGATTCCGGCCATCTCGAATATTGTAGGAACCAAGTCGACCATTTCGCACATAACTTCTGACACCTTTCCTGCCGGGATACCACCGCCCCCAATGATGAGAGGCTGATGTGTCAGGGAATCTGATAACCCTGACGGCCATTTTTCGACCAGGCCATGGTCTCCTAGATACTCTCCATGATCAGTAAAAAACATGGTAACCGTGTCCTCCCACATGCCTAGGTCGTCAAGCTTTCTGACTATACGTCCAAATTGGTCATCTAATCTTGTTATCATACCATAGTACGTCGCTTTGATCTCCGCCCAGATCTCGGGCGTCGCTCGGGCGGTACCATATCGCTCTCTTATACTCTTCATATAGCGAGGTTCATATCCAGTCTTTGTCTTAGGTTCAGACAAAATGGGTTCCATCTTTGAACGGTCGTACATAGAAAAGTATGGCTCTTCGACCTGGAATGGGCAGTGGGGAAAGAGCAGTGGCATGAAGAGGACCCATGGCCTGTCATCAGGTGGACAGTCTAACCATCTCAGCGCTGATCGGACAACTGCATCATCGTAATCTAGTGCCTCGTGAGGGTTTCGAAGCCCTTTGTAGAAAAGCCGACCCCATATACTTTCATCTTTTTCGCTGTTGCTACCCCCCATAAACTTTGGTACAAACTCAGGTGTTTCGAGAAAACCATATTCGGTCACACTCAGCTCGGTTACGGTTGGCGCAAAGGTGTCACCTCGTGGTGCTAGACACGCTACGTGATAGCCACTCTGTTTCAAACTGCGAAACAAATTTGGTTCCCAGGGTTTGATAAGGTTTTCCAGACTCCTGTGTCCGCTCACGTGCGGGTAGGTGCCAGTGAACATGCTGCATCGTGACTGGGAGCAGACAGAAGCCTGCACAAAGCAATTGGTGAATCTCGTGCCTCTTTTGGCAAATGCATCGATGTTTGGTGTGTTGATAGCGCTGTCCGGTCCGGCTAGACAACCTACTGAATCGTACCGGAGTTGGTCTGGCATAAAGATAACGAAATTAGGTCTGCCACTACCATCTTTCGACTTAATCTTCAGAGGTAGCGGGGCTGGAGGCAATGAGTAAGACATAACACTGGAGTGCTGTGAAAGCTTGCCCCGCCATAAAAAGAATCAGTTTGGATAGCTAAAAACAGAGCTGCAAGAGGCAGAATCGCGTGCTTGACGAATGGAATGGCGATCTACCTATTGCATTAAGAAAATTGATCTACTTAAAGAACTTCGCATTAAGTTTTTGATTTGAGTGGGGGTTGTCTGCACCGACTGGCGACGAGCGCCGACACCCGAGCAGCAATTCTGAATGCCGACCGGCGGTCGGTAGTGTTAGTGGCGGAGCTGTCGCAACTCCCCGCAATCCTGCTACACGATGCACCACTCTGGCGACCGAGAGTCTCAAATGGCGTTATTGGACGGCGAAAATGCGACATGAACCTTACTGAGTTGGGGATGGCGGTATTTTGATGAAAATGTGACTTGCTCTGAGGCTAAGCCATGATATAAAGATTGAGTGAGCGGTGCTCCGCAAAACATGGGATAAGCTCATGTTTTTACTTACATACTGAAATAATGCCAATAATAAAGCAGTTTGGTTGTTTCAACCGCAGATTGGGTCTTGGATGCCTCCTCATTGCGTTTTCCTCGTTCAACTATGGATTCGACAACCAGGCATTTGCTACTTCTCAAGCAATGAACTCTTTTACTAAGAATTTCGGTGTGTTGAATTCGGCGACTGGAAAGTACGCACTAGAACCATCATGGCTATCCCTATTCAACTCATTGAATTACATTGGGTTTGCTGCAGGTAAGATAGATCATGACGTAATTGCTATTGTATTTTGACTCTCGTAGGGGTTTTAATTGGCAGCCATGTCGCAAGCAAGTTCGGTCGGCGATGGTGCATGTTCAGTATGAGTATCTATGCCCTTACTACTGCAACAATTGCGGTAACCGCTCAGAACCGTAATCATATTATGGCCGCAAGAATTTTGAACTGCGAGTTATCTAGTTCTAGGCGATACGCTATCAACACTGACTAGCTATAGATGTTTATGTGGGCATGGAGCTGGCTGTCATTCCTGCATTTCAATCTGAAATTGTTCCTGCTCCTGCTCGCGGTCTTGTCGTTGGTTCATACCAACTCAGCCTCGTACTCGGAGGGTTCGTCATTAACAGTGTCTGCAAGGGAACGAGCACATTGCCAGACAATCGGGCTTGGAGAATCCCACTTGGCCTTTTCTACGTCGTGCCATCAATCATTGCAAGCCTGGTCTTCTTAACACCTGAGAGCCCTAGGTGGCTGTTGAAAAACGGACGAATCAATGATGCACGCTCCAGCTTGACCTTATATCGAGAAGGGAAATTTTCGCAGACGGAAATTGATTCCGAGTTCCGCGAGTTGGAGTTTGCTTTGGAGAACGAGGTAGAGAAAGGAAAGTTTATTGAGATATTCAAGGGTCTCAACCTGAAGAGGACAATGTTAGTTGTGGCTATCAACTTTTTCCAGCAAGCGACTGGCCAGGCCTTCGCCAGCCAATATGGAACTATCTAGTGAGTGCTAAGTTTTCAACTTTCTACACTGAAATTTTTTTACTTACCTTTGATAGCGTCAAATCGCTTGGGACAGTCAATGCATTTGACTTTAACCTCGTTCTCGCCGCTATCAACATTACATCCATCTGCATTACCCTCCTGGTTGCAGATCGTGTTGGCAGAAGGTAAACTGCGGAACATGACAATATTTTGTATCACAGCTAACTAAATGTCAGGCCTATGCTCCTAATCGGCTCAGCGGTCCAAACAGTTGCACTCATAGCAATGGGCGGATTGGGCACTCAATCAATAGTTACAACTGGCAACAAGATTGGAATCGTATCCATGCTCGCACTTATGGTTGCCGGTTTCTCTATCGGTTGGGCCCCATTATGCTATGTAGTGACAACAGAGCTTCCGTCACTCAGACTTCGTGACGATACCCTTCGCCTTGGATTCTTTATTAACGTTTGCGTCAAGTAAGTTTGTCCTAATATAATGTAATATAAGGAAACTTTGCTAATAGTGATTGCAGCTTCGCTGTCAACTTTTCAATCCCCTATCTTATCTACCCAAAATATGCTGGTTTAGATTCTAAAGTAGGATTTATATTTGGTTCTATAGCAGCTTTTTGCTTTGTATTTACCTACCTCTGCGTCCCAGAGTGTAAAGGGAAGTCTTTAGAACTAGTTGATTATATGTTCTATAAGAGGGTTCCTCTTCGACACTTTGGAAGCTACGAAGTCTCTAGCTTCTCCCAGCCGCAAGAGGAAAAGGGTCAACAAGAATTAATGAGCAAGGATTAATTTGAGAAAAGGTTTCTTCAAATCTATGATCACTTATAGCCTTGCTACGAACACAGTATAGCTAGCTTATATTCCCCTATAATACTGACGTTAAAATCCCAAGTTTCCTTAATTATATGCAAATTTCAGCGTCCTGTAATAACCACAATCTATTGCCGATCGAGCATAAATGCTGCAGCGCTTTCGTGGGTGTTTTTAAGACAATTGAGAGAGACCACTACACGAGGCGCCGTCGAAAGTGGGGCACTAACAAGTAGCTAGAATCATGGCAACATATTCATCATCACGGGAAGAATTTTTGGACCGAGTCCAATGACACCCGGGTTCCGGGCTAATCTTTCAACTGATATTTAATATAAGGAAGGAATAAACATGCATGTTCTTATGAAGAAAACTACGGACTTGACAGTCCCCGAATATTATAATAGTATTCGCACTTCTTGCAAAGGCAAACTCATGAGCAGCGCCTTGCCTCCCATAATTTCATGTAAATAACATTCTCCAACTAAGCTACAACCGTCAGCCATAACTTCTCGACGTAGGATAAAGGGCGTTTTGCTGCCTTTAAGAACAAAGGCCATATCTTCAAGCTTGGCATTCCATGGCGCCAATCCTATATAGCCCCGGTGTGTGATAAACATAGTACGATGGGCGCAGACTTTATAGATTCGCCTTACGTAGTATTCGTAACGCTTTGGTATTGAAAACAAGCCTTTAACAGGATTTGAGGAGAACGGTGCCAGGTCATCTGTCATAAGTCCAACTTTTGACAACATGCTCCCACTGTCCCGCCACCCTTTTCCGTCAAACGCATCTATGTTTGGTATATCCACTACCACAGCTGACTTTTTGGTACCACCATTCAGCATATGGCCACTGTTCATTTGGTGCTGCGCCATCTCCCGCGTCGTCTGCTATGTGGGTCCGCCACGTTGCTGTCCTTCGTCTCTCGGCTCCGCCATATGGACAAGAGGCCACATTCGCTGTTGCGATGTGCTCCCAGCTCTTCAAAACTTCTAACTACGTACAAACAAAATATAAAAAAAACAAATAACGCCAGTTGTAGGGAGGTGGGAGGGTGGATTCAAATCGTCAGTTGATCGATTTGTGTATGCAATGAGGGCGACGATGAGATGTTGATGGATGAGGAGAGGTTGCCCTCCTAAGGGTCCTGGGATTGAATTGTGGGTGCTTGGCAGCATGGGTGCTTGGCAGCAGCGATCCCCAATTCGGTATAGAACCACCCATTCAGTATTACGCCGACGGAAGAGGTTCTAGGTAGCAATACGACTCTATAATAATAAAAAATACCTCTCGATGGAATATACCGCACCTCGAACCGAAACCACAAGGCTCGATTCAAACGAAAGGCTAACTTTCAAGCCTTCCGATATCTGTATCGATTCGCTTACCCCTGAATAGTAGGCGGCTTTCTCCGATCGTGTACACCTTCCTCGTCAGTAGCTGAAGTCCCAATGAGAGGACCTGTGGAGGAACAAATGACCGTACAGTGGGCTAGATCGAATATAGACAGTATTACTGGGATAGAATGAAGTCAATAATTCGGCTCGAAATGCCCCACTTGGAGGTGACGGGCTGATGCTTGAACGCCTCGATCCTCAGCTGAAGTCTTATTGAAAGCAGTCGTCGCACATGACGAGCTCGGTTTAATGTTCCTTTGCTCCACTCATTTTCCTCTTTATCACCTTTCTCATTTCGATTGCGTATCTATCCAACATTTCACAATGTGTTTCGGTAAAAAAGGGAGAGTCGGCGCTCAGTTTCCAAACGTCGAGCCAGCGCTAGTGCCGACCACACGCAAGGATGCTATTACGCAACAGCCCATCACCTCTCCCCTCCCTAAGAGACCATATACATACGAAAGCCTCGAGAATGGTTTCATCAGACTCCTCAAAATTCAACCTGCAGCCGGTCAGAATACCCCATTAAGAGCCACGCTGGTGCACGAGAAGCTAGTAGAAACTGGAGAGTCGCAGCGGCCTACATACGAAGCTCTGTCTTATTGTTGGGGGGCAAATGTCTTCTCTCAGAAGCTATACCTCCCAACTGGTGTTCTGAACATAACAAATGACCTGGCAAGTGCGTTGATTCGGCTGCGACGCATCGATGCAGAGCGAATTCTCTGGGTCGACCAATGTTGCATTAACCAAAAGAATGGTGAAGAAATAGAACGCCAGGTTTCAATGATGGATCAAATATACAAGAATGCTGTGTCTACTATCATCTGGCTAGGTGAGGAGACTGCGCATACACGCCAGGCACTGGACGCTATCCAGATCGCCGCTGACAGGTATGGATTCCAATCGACTGTGGAGGGCTACGACAAGTTTTGGTGGCCAAACATCCCCATCCTTAAAGATGATAACGAGGAAGCTCAAACGAGTTTGAAGTCAATGAAGGAAAAGAAGGTCCGAGAAATCTACGACAGGCCCTGGTTCACCCGTGTATGGGTCGTTCAGGAAGTCATCTTATCGAGAAACCCTGTCATCCAGATTGGGGGTTTTGAGCTAGCTTGGAGATCTTTCATCAACGCAACAGCCTTCTTTCGGGCAGCGCAATTGTCCCCACGAGCCCCTATCGATAACGACTTTCTCGAGCTTGTGGAAAGAGCCGGTACGCTCATTGACATCCGATGGCAGTGGGGAGTCATCAACGAGGACCGACCCACGATGATCTTAGAAAACTACCAGCATTGGGGCATCTACATGTCCAAACTCCGGAAGCAAAGTTGTAGCAACGATCTCGATCGCGTCTATGGAATGCTTGGGCTTCGTACGTATGTGATGGACATCAAGAAGCAGAATCATCGTTCCCTTGTAGACATCACTGTCGATTACAAAAAGAACCCGTTTCAACTCTTTCAGGAATGGGCATTATCAATGACTGAGACCGGTACTCTCAGCTTTCTGATCGACGCCGGTGTCTGTCACCGCGATGTTATTATCGAGCAAGGCAGTCGGATCTTTCACAATCAAGACCCCAAGTGGAGGAAGGGATGTGTCTACTATGAGGACGAGGTTGATGAAGATGGTGTTGGCCATGCTGAGGTCATTAGGACTCGCACCACGAGCGGCAAGACATCCGCTCGAATGCGGATTGACCCATCCCTCCAGCAGCTTCCATCTTGGGTCCCGGAACTGAGTAACAAAAGTAAAAAATTAATAACCATGCCTTGGACAAATATGTTCGGCCATGGTGCTTTCTGCGCCCGAAATGAAGGAGTCCACACAATGATACAGAGCGTCTTGCACGACGAAAAGATTGCTCCTGGGACGTTGGGTGTCAAGGCCGTCCTCTTGGATCAGCTCAAAGTGTGCTTTGCTCAACATGAATGGGACGATTCACAGCCTTGCACACGAGAAGACTACCTAAGATCTCTGCAACAGACACGTCGGATGGTTTTCGATCAGTACACGAAGTACATTTGGCCTCTTGAGGAGCAAAGAAATGACGCCTTCATCAGGACCACGTTCGCAGACGGCTGCAGTACTCGTTGTCAGACTGTTGCATTCCAAGGAAATTTTGACCGGCAGGGGGGCCCCTACGTACCAATCTCTATACTCCGATAAATTTATCGCACATTTGAAAATACTGGCACTGCTGCCAGAGGCGCAAAGATACCCGTGAGAGTGATCCAGGAGATACTGTCCGAGATACACGAGGGGGCCGCATTCTTCATCACTGAGAAAAGATACATTGGACTGGCCCCGTTGATTGCAAAAGAGAACGACGTCGTCGCCCTTATCGACTCTGTGCGAGTTCCAATGCTGCTTCGCCCAAGTAAAACCCCTGATGGTAGCAAGGAAGGTTTCATGGTTCTTGGACCTTGTTATGTGCATGGAGTCATGTATGGAGAAACGAGTAATACCAAGGCAGAGTATATTGCTTTGATCTAGTGATGGAGTAGTGTTTGCTTCTCATTCTTGTTTGGTCGCGCAGGAGCTGCGAGGGAAGGCAAAGCCTTCACAGTACGTTTGTAAATTTTCAGATAACGGGTTTTGTAATAAATGCCGTCCTTTCAATACCATGTTTGCAAGCTTCGCGCCCTTCGAAGGGTACGACTGAGCTCGCCAGTATCGCTGCGTCGCAAAAGACGCATTGCTTCGCATTGGACCTAGATGGTGGCAAAGCGGTAGGGGTGAAACTCGGTCGGGTTTAAATACGGCAGCCCGACGGGAGAGACGAGTAAGGTAAATCGCCCGTCCAAAGAGGTACTACTCTAAGGTATTAAGGTTAGCAAGCGTACAGGAGTACACGACAATGAGCTATACCGAAAATCACGTCCAGAGACACAGCACAAGAGTGTTGTGGCCTAATTCAGCTACAACTTAACAAGTCTTTACTTTTGAAAGGAGCGGGGTAAGAAAGTGCGCAGCCTATAGTGCGACGCGACAAGGCTGACATGCAGAGGTCATGCTGCAGCTGAAGGCGAAGTCGCATGCCACTAGGCTGAATATGCTTATATCTTGAGAAGCGGACGAACACCTTGGTGAGGCTAGCAGGGAGGACGGCCGACCCGCACCCGCCATATGGTTGCCGTGAACGTCTAGAATGGATGGCGTTGGGAAGAGATATAACCATCGTTTCCGATGACAGAGAACGGCATGCAGCCCTAGATAGTGTAGTGCCTTGCCAACATTGCTCCCATCACAGCTCTGTTATCCTTACCTGTCGCGAACATGAACGATCTAAACCGCTTATGTCCCTTACATGTCAAACTAAAGCACATCTCTACAACCTAAAGATTGCAGTGCTCACGTAGGGAGCTGTTTGTTGTTTTGGCCATACGATAGCTGTATCACTAAGCCCTTCCACCTTCGTATGCGCTTGCAACAACGGCGTTCCACCAGCGATGCTCAACCCACCTGCCGAAGCGTAGGCGCCAATTTCCAGGGCCACGGGACTCTGTCTTATCTTATACCCCTCTTGTGTCATCGTATTCCCCCTTAACGAGCTGAGGTTAGATCTCAGCTGCTGCTTGGTCTGGGATCTGGCTCGAGTGGGCTTGAGACGTGGGCTTGAGACATGGGCACATGGTGAGTCTAATTAGGTCTTTCGTTCGTCGGCGGGGGAAACAACAGTGGGTTTTGGGGCTTAAGGGCGAGGAAGCTATTGAGGTTATCGTGCGTTAGACCGCATCTTAATGTGCGTAGGGTAGCCGTGTTGACTGCTTCAACGCTGGAAACACGTTGGCTGACTGATAAGTGCAGTGGCCGTGCGCATCTTAGCACTACTCCTAATCCTAAGCCAGATTTAATTGTAAATAGGCAATATTATGTTAGCTTTAATAAGAATTACTCTAATTAGAGGATTTTATACGAAAGTACTGCTCTGCGTAGTAATCGCGCATAAATCCGCGCCTAGATTAGCCCTTACAGCTAATTATAGCTCCTAAGTATTTCTATTAGATCTCTAGACGTATACAAAAGCTGCGCTTATATTACTATAGATAAAAATAATCGTAGTGGCTCTATATTAGGGGAGGTTCGTTATTTCTATAAAGAAGATCTTCTCGCGGATTAGAAGGGCAAGCGACTATATAACTATAATTTTTATATTCATGCGCGTAGATGGGTTCAGGGGTCATCTAAGTATATAGGTCTAGAGGAATTTAAGGTTATTAACGCGTGTACAGATTATTGCATTGCTGCAAAGTCTAACTACCTACAATTTTGTCCGTTACGGCGGTTGTTCCGTTACGAAGGGATGCACGTTATTCCTTTTCGAGAAGCTGGCGGGATATTAGAAATTGGATGCCAAGCTCAGACATGTGAACAATGCTATCGAAATACAGTCCTTCCAAGCATAGATCGTGCGAATCGGGGGGCTATGTGATTAATGGATTCACTGTTCCACCAGACCAGTATCCTAATTCACTCTTCGACCAATCAAGTAGCGATTCAAGATCCCAGCTTGTTTCTACTACCCATTTCGGTACCCATGAGGGAAGGCGTGAGAGACGATCCTGGAGTAGATTTCCAGAAACCTTCCGCCTTCTCAGTTCTGTCGCACAAGACTTTATGAACAGAGCTCCCACGTTGTTCCAAATCTTTCCCCAGCGTTTGAGCAGAATCTTTTGCTTACCAAATGCTGTTGGCTTCTGTGGGTTATAACTTAGGAGTGGACTATGCTCTTGGGTTATCCCTGAATCCCAGTTATAAAACCAGACTGCATCGTCTGTCTCTATACGCTCTTAGCTTGGCGGGAGCCGCATCCAGGCCTTTCTTACTGTCTTTCCTACTCCATCCTGGACGGGGTAGCGTGTATCATGGTATTCAGACTGGTCAAACAAACTGTAAGCATACACCGGAGTTTCTGTGTGATTGGAACCTCGCCACTCTCGTTTGCAGTTCAGGATATCCAGAGTCCTAGTTCTTTCTACCAAAGTCCAAGCAATATTTGTATAGCCTTCAGATACCGACAGTCATAATCTGGAATGATCGGAAATTCTAGAGATTGATCTACGAGGCCTAGAAAACCACATAGTCGATCTTTTGGGTCTGTGCAACTTAAACGTCGAAATTTGTACAATGAATCATGAACACTGAGGTTCCATGTCTGCTCTTTCCAAGTTTGACGCAATTGCATGAGAAAGGAATGGCCTTCGTTGAGCAGAACATAGTCGGGGCGAATTCTATGCCAAAACACTGCATCATTTGGATCTTTTCCCTTTTGGCTTGAGCAACAGAGTTGGTGTTTGTGCGAAAGCGTTACCTAAGAGCGCGCTTGGAATAATTAAATACTAGAATCGCATGTCAATCTTTCATAAATCTATGTTCAAGCCTACAGATGCAGGAAGCACGAGTTTGAGGCCACATTAAATAATGAAACTAAGTGCATTATTATGATGGCCTCAGTTTATGCAGGTGTGGCGCGTGCTTGCTTGCTTTGGCTAAGCCGCGCACAAAAAGAGGGAATTGCAAGTATAAAGGAGTGTATTGTTTTGTTCGCCTGGGGCTAGGGATAGTTATAGGCTAGAAAACTTAGTTGACAAGGATTTGCTTGCCTCAAACGTCTGATTTGTTACGTCAGACTCGCTTATCGAGTTCTCACATCATTGTTTTAGCTAGCTTACCAGTCTAGGACTTAGATTGCTTTCGGCGCGCTTACACAATAAAAGGGAATAATAGAAGGCGTAAGTACGCGTGCTAAATTTGTGTTCTTTAAGGTAAAGCAAGGGGAATAAACGTATCCTAGACAAAGGTATACAAACAAAGGTCTCCGTGCCCCTTAGTTCTAGTATCTAGCAGGGCGCTCTGCAAACGGCTTAGGTAATGGTAAGAATGACGAGAAAAAAGAAATAGGTCTACAGTTACTGCGGTATAAAGTCACCTAGCAGGAAGAGACTTCAAGAATTACTTTACTAGTATTTCACTATGGCGCCTTACGACTTACACTTTTAACCAAAAGGCCGTATTCCAAATGTTATACACAACGTATTTGGTACCAAACTATCTGACGAAGAGAAAGAATTGCTTAGGGATGTAGAGCAAGGATTCAGTCCGTTAAATGTTCGTAAGCTGTGTCGCGCCTGTGGCTGGAATAGTAAACATGAACTTACAAGTTCGTACCTACCACGACTTCACATCCAGCATGCGCGCGAAAATGGTGGCTTATGGTCTATGGGGAACGACTGGATAGTCTGGGATCGCACAGATGAGGAATGTGGGAATGACTACATAACATACCAGTTTCTTCAGAAACAAAACACGAAAAATATACCCCTTGTAAAGGAGATGGTAGAATTAAGGATTACAACAGCCAGTACAACTTCGTAGTTATGTCTCGAGCCAAGGGAGTTCCACTAGAAAACGTATAGAAAGGACTGTCTCGCAAAGAAAAGCGTAGCTATGCTCAACAAATGGTTATTGCGTTTCAAGAACTACGCCAGTTCACAGCAACATACCCGCAGGAGGTGGATGGAAGTCCCCTGTGGGATAATATCATTGGGAACTGCGACTCAAGGAAGAAGTGCATTAAGATTGGAAAAACAGCGGAGGAGTGGATCCAAAATATGGACGAGGAGCTCCGTGAAGGCATCTCACGAATTTTAAAGACCAAAGATAAAACAATCATTACCGCCAGGCTACAGGAGCTTAAGGTATATTCTTTATATCTTAACTATTCCTATAACAAAACACTCACTTAGTTACAGCAAAATTTTCCAGATGGAGCACCATATGTCCTTACCCATGCTGACCTTAATTTGGGCAACATCCTTGTCCACGACGGCAAAATTGTGGCTATCATCGACTGGGAACTTGCTGGATACTACCCGTGGTGGGCTGAGGTATACACATCATATAATCGAGCCCTTAGTGACACCTCAAAAGTACTGTTTGATTTTGTGTGGAAGCAACTCAATTTAAACATTGACGGCATGTTAAAGAACCTGTCACCCGTCGTTAAAGCCTATCAGTGCTACCCTGTAAGCCATACTAGCCGCACGTATATTTGGCAGCGCCCACCATTCTGCAAATGTCAAAACTCTGGTGGCGTGATTCGGGCGCACCAGATAGATTCCGAGGACAAACACTTTGTCGATTACGACCGGCCTCGCTTGGACGAAGAGGAAAATTGGTTAGAGTGAGGTTTATACTGGCCACCGTGAAAAGCCTAAGCAGGGTCAGAGCGAACAATGTAGTGGAGTCGGAGATGCCTTACCAGACATTCTGTCGGCATGTGATTCAAGTATGTCACGGCTGACTTGTAAGAATTCAGCTTTTGTAATGCCCTGTCACAGAGTAGACTCTGGTGTTGTTGCGCAGGAGCGTACGTGGCCATTGGCATCCTTGATGATTATTGCAAATTGAGAATTGCTTCCAACACGTACCGCAACAAGCACGTTGTCTTCAAACAATTGTACGGCTATGTCGAGCAAACTTTTCTCGGAGCCTATGGCAAGACAGAAAGTGCTCGGAGTTGCATCTGAACAAATATATGCGGTAAATGAGTTTCCTATTGTTATTTTGGGTTGGTGTTGTTTCTGCTTCGCAAGCACAGGTTTGCTTGCGGGACGGATTGGTCATCTTACAAAACCAGCACTTGTTTTGGTTATCATTGGGTTTGAATACTGCTTGCATCATTTCCTACCTTGATTGAGGTCTTTGAAGAAGTTAGGAATAGGAGTCTGGCAATCCAAATCGTTCTGTATTTGTGTGTTTATGTATTACTGCAATAAATTAAGGCTAAGGCGCATCTATATCTTTTCCCTGCTTCTGCGACTTTATGGCTCATATTTATCCTTATGACTTAGATGTCATAGCATGTCTTAAGCTATCTGAGACACTCCTCATCGGCAACGCAGATTCGGTGCGCAGCCCGATCAATAGATAGCAAGCGTCGCAATATGAGAGAGTCTCGTCGATAGCATTCAACTCGTGATTTTCCTGAAAGGGTCTTAGAGCTTAGGCTTAAGGGCTTGGGCTTAGAGTGCTACTCGTGGCGGACGGGTGTCTCTTTCTACATAGTAATCTTATTTTTGTTTGGTTGGTTCTGAGATAGGGTTAGCTGTGGATATTTCACAGCTCCGAGTACTACCCTGAACTCCGTTGACCGGGAGTTTCGATACCATAGGTTGGCTAGTACTTTTCAAGGCCCAGCAATGACTCCCATATACCTCCACCTCGATCACCTTGGAGCTAACCGGTTCTCTTGCCTGACCTTATTAGTTGTGTGGAAGACGCCCTGAAGATAATGAACTAAGGCTCGAGGTAGTCACCGTGCCTTCCTAGTGACCACTGCACTGCAATCCATGTTCTCGCCGTCTTCATCACCGCGTCCATGCTTATGTCCACTCCTTTCCCACTATTGTGACAATGAGCAAATGGTAGGGCAAGGTTAGCAGGAGATCCGCTTGGAAGGCTTGGCACATGGGAAGGAATTGACGCCGAGGTGAATCTTAGGTGCTCTGAGATGAAGCGTCACGTTCAATAGCGAGGTGTTGATTGATTCATATGATGCCTCCCCCAATATTATTCAAAAGGACATCCTCCAAATGTGCAGCCCAAAAGAACTTTGGCGTAGGGTAAAATGGAACGGCGCAGTAGAACTTCCAAAGTTCGGCCCATCGGCTAGCATAATTTAAAGTCGCCGGGCTTCTTCGCCTTCCAATGACGTGCGCTTTTTAAGGATTACCGTACTGTCTTTGTTGAGTTGCTTAAATTTTGCGTGGATGTGAAGTAAGATTGATAACTCTACTTCTGTGGTCATGGCTTTGTTGGAGACTTACGACATGGTACGGATTTGCTCCGTCTCTGTCGTTTCTAGGACCCAAGAAATACGACGTGGTGAAAACAACTCTATCTCTGGCTTGGCCTTGCCCAACACATCAAGGTCATCCGTATGGAGAATGATTTACCCTCGCCATACAGTGGTTCCACAGTCACCTCAAAAATAGCTAGTAACGATGTCATCAATGTCCACAATCATACTATAAGTCTTTTTAGTTCCATTATCAAGCCGAAAGCTATCCTCAGACACTCCGAGCTTGGTTTTGTACGTTGTAACATGGATTTTATGACAGCCCAGACAGTGGTATATAGCTTGTAGGATATATAAGGGACCATCTTAGAAAGCATTGTATGAATTAAGGCCTTCAAAACGGGCACTCTACTATAAACAATGCGAATAGTGCCACACAAACAACTTCCAGAAGGCATATCTGTGCTGGTAAAGATAGCTGGTTGTTCTTTGTAAATTCGAATGTTCGGTTGATCTTCGTTGATCTTTGTTGCTTGCACGAACACACAGGCGTAAAGCTCCTGGGATATATAGTGCGACTTCTTCTGTCCTTTGCCAAGCATCCCATCGGGGCTGTAAATACTTCGGAAACACAACCAGGATCACCTAGTCACATGATCTTCCCCTGTGATTAATTCAGCGGGTTGGGTGGTCGGCCGATGTGCGGAATTCGGCATCTTCACGTTGTTAGGAACGCTGCTGGCATTGCGCCGGCGTGGTGCCGATCAACAAGCGAGTGATCTAGAACCGCCCCACTTTGCCATCGGCATCCCACTCTCATCTGATTCGTGTTTGGCAGTGTAGAAATTCTTAGGCGTGCAAGACGAACCGCTAGAACGCTAATGATGTATAATGCGAGCCGCCATGTGTCGCAGGCCAAGCGTGATCTTAACAGGGAACGTTTGTGTTAGTAATCTAGCTACATCCTGCTGCAAGTGAGTTCCACACTCTCGACACAACATTAATCAATACAAAACTGCTGCTTATCATCACTACAAAATCACTCGTCGTCTAAGAACGTTTCGTGCGATATCATGCTTGTTTGTACACAATTCTTCCTATTGTACGGCTAATTCTAAGAGAATTAACCTCACGCGTCGAAATGGCATCTGATAACTCTGATAACTCACCATCTCCTTTTCAGTGCTCATGGCCTGAATGCACCCTGAGCTACCAACGCAGAGAGCATTTAAATCGGCACTTAACAAAGCATTTCAAAACTACTCGATTTCCATGCCCGTACTGTGAAACAGTACTCGGCCGAAGGCAAGCTATCAACATCATACGTCAGAGGCAAATTGTTTAACTCAGGAATGTACAGAGACAGTCTTCGTCGCCATATCGTACGATACCACGAGGGCAGAGAATTGATCCGAACCCGGGTACTTCGGGCTTGCACTCACTGCAAAGCCCGCAAAACCCAATGTAGCGGAATTCTTCCATGCGCTTTCTGCTCAGAAAGAGGGCTGTCGTGTTCGTACGAAGCAATGGCTGATGGTACAGCTGGTGATCTACAGAACTTCCATGGCCAGATGTACGAGTTGACAAGCCAAACAACACTCCCCAGTAGAGAGCAAGAAATGGCTGAAATCAACAGCTGTACGAACAGTTACTTCAGACATTTTCACCCAACCTGGTCATTCCTTCACAAAGCGACTTTTCACCCGACGAAAGAATCACGAATTCTCGTCCAGTCAGTGGTAATGGTAGGCTTGTGGGTCACCAAAGAGATGCGTGCGCAGACCGTAGCAACCGAGATTCATGAAAGGCTAATGGCGTCTATCCAGCTACAGCGTGTATGTGCGATCTCCATGCTTTTATTGTACTGGATGCTTACATACGTCGTTGAGGCAATATGGGATGTTTCAAACTCCCACGCAATCGAAGAGACCTCGACTTGGCTAATGGGCACATATCAAGCAATCCTTCTAAACGTCATATTTTCGCTGAAAACGAGTAAGCAAGATACATGCGGGTCACATCAGAATCGGCTACTTGCAGAATCTTGTCATGAGATTCTAATTGCTCTTGTGAAGAGTAGCATGAGGAGAGGCATGTTCAGCTATCCGAAAATGCTTGCACAGTACAGGGAGATGAACCTCGACCCTCATACAGCCCCACATATTTGGGTTGGTATTGAGGAGTCAAAACGGTTCGCGTTGACTTTATATCACGTGTGGAAGATGTATTACGACACGCAAGGTTCAAGTGACCCTGGTACTGGTACGGACCTGCTTTCGTTACAGGATTTGCATTTCTCGGCACCTGTTAGCGATGATATATGGAACGCAGAAACTGTACCAGAGCTTATTAGAATGGTGGAAGATAAAAAGGAGAACGGGAATCAAATATGCGACAATGAGATGAACTGGATATGTAAGTGGTCTAGTAACGATACATAAATAGCGCTCCAAAGAAACTACGAAAGTGTGCACTTGGCTAGTGCCACCGCTTTCAACATCACTGCAAAGTCGGCTTCAGGAGAGTTGTAAACTGGGTCCAGGCGGTAGAACGTGAAGCCTGCACTATTGAGGAGCCAGCTGAAAATATTCGACTATCCATCATGATGGCTAGAGACGCGTCGATGCAGAAAAGAAGCATGCGAAGAGAAGGAATTTACGAGTGTCTTCGAACTAGAGCCTCAAAGGCCTTGTAAAAGCTGTTCTTATTGATGCTCTTGCGCAGTAGGCTCAGCGGAAGCACTACTGTGGTGGAGGAAGTAGATACTAAGGCTTGCTATGGCCACGACTATATTGTAAAGACTGAGGATTTTAAATAAGTGTCACGAACTCCTATAGCGTACCTTTTAACTACTTTATATACTGGAGTCGCGGAATGCCTGAGCACGCATAACGGCAAAAAAACATTAAGACTGTAGTGTTTGTGATGCGAATGCACGAAATCAACTTATTAGTATATGCTGTTAATTGCTTAACAAGTAATGTGTAGGTCGTCTTATTCAAAACTCCTCTATTTTACCTCGTTCGAGGAACCTGCCTATATAACGGCGACGTTACGACTGTTATTTAGTCAGAAAAAGGGGACTATAATGATACAATCTATAACCTTCGCAATTCAAACCATAAATCTTTGCAATGGGTATCTTTTAAAGTTTCGAGTGTCGAAAATTTCATATGTCAGCACCTTTATGCTCGGCGATTAAGATTCGAGTGCGGGCCTGTCGTGGTAGGAACGATGAAGAGATGGGGCAACCTGGTGGAGGCGCACATGATAGCGACCTGTCGGGCCGATGAAAAAGGGGAATCGTGTCTGGTACAAGTTTCGCCCTAACCAGATATGTACTAATGGTACCTTAAGACCGACTTCGATGAATCTTCAATGACACACTATCAATTATGGCTCATATATGACTGCTTATTGGAAGGAAGCCGGCCTTTGCCCCCATCATTACCTGTTTCAAGCCTCGACTCAATGCTTACCTCCTTTTGAGAAGCCTCTAGATCCCCCATCTCAAACGCACTAGTAATAAACTCGGCATTGTCGTACACACTGCCGTTGGTGATACGCTCTTGGCTTTCAGTTCGTCTGACGCTTCGTCCTTGAGTACGCACCGTTGACTGGAATCGTGCGCTAAACATGTTGCTTTTGGAACCAGAAATTGTTTCCTGCAGTTTTGACTGAGTGCCGCGCTGCCCCACATCGTGTGACAAGTGGCTCCAATTCTTTAGTTTAAAAATCCTTTGAACGAGCGGGTAGGTCAGAGGTAAATTGGCGCAGAGAATGGCAGTATATGATTCTCGGAGATACCAGATAGTCCACTCAGTGCCGAATGGATGTGTGAAGGAATAGTACTTATTGAGCACTGCTGCGACAATCTCCGGGAGGTCAGTAGTAGTGATGATAGGACTTTTAAGGGCTTACTGTGAAAGTGCCGATAAGGAATATTCCCAGTAAAATCGCTTTATTCTTCTTCGGAAGCTTGACCTTAAAGAGTAGTGGCATTGGTATGCAGATGATGATCAAATCTGAGGAAATGTTGAGGACCGCATTCGTAATCAAGTGGTTCGTGGCCGCAGAACATTGTGCTACTGATGTTTTAATGCCGTGTTCGTCGAGGGGATGGTTATCACTGACTACTATTAGGGGGAACGGCCCAGTATTGACTAAAAGGTCGACACCAGACTCCGAGGTACAGAATCTCCATCACAACCTATGCTCCGTGTTAGAAAATGATGTCTTAAAAAAAGAAAAACATACAAATCCCAAGGCGACATAAATGGCCGCGCCAGTGACTATTTTATGCTGCGGTAGTAGAAGTCTAGACATGCGATCAGTCAGATATCGAGAACAAGACGTTGATGGCACACACGTCATCCGATTATACATTAACAGAAAACAGCTCTTGATCAGCCAGACAGTTACGATTTGCATCTGCTCCACGACCAGGACAAGCTTAGAACCATACACACGCAAATCAATCTCTTCCTGGGCGAACTTTGAGACATCTTCACCAGGGGCGATGAGATTGCTACTGGTGTTCACGATAATATGCATGACGGACATCACGACAGTGTCTGTGGCCTATGAGATCCGTAAGCACGATTTTCGCACCCCTTCCAGAAGCACTCACCATGGCTAGGACGACCAGATAATCGTCTACTTGAAGGGCCCGCCATGCGCCACAATGTAGTCGCCTCGATATGAGTCGGGTACCGAGAACGATCCAACACAGCGCGTACCAAATAGCCGACTCTGGCTCGAGTATCGACATTCGTGAATTTGAACCTAGAAAAGTAAAACCATTCAAAAGACGAATGCGCAAATGGACAGATTAGACCGACTTATGAGGAACGGATCCCGTAGGTGAAACCCTGCGCATGTGAATATACCATGGAAAAGACGGGGAACAGGGCACAAATACGAAATGGGCCGCGACAAGACCTAGGGGCCCACGTGTGCTCGGCCTTCTAACAGGATTGGTGATAGCTTGATACGCAGGCTCGGGTGAGTAACGGTATATACAAGCGAATCAGCAATTCGCTGGGGGGCGGGCGTGTCAATTGGCTGTCGAGCGTCAGGGATGGGGCATGTAACAGGGTGACTCTGCCTGCGCACGTCAAATAGGGTCGATTACGATGGTGCGCCACTCTGGAGAAGACAGGGCCAGCTGCAGGGGCATGCATTGGGGGTTATGGGTTGCAACGGTACAAGCGGGCAACCTTGCGTTCTGAGTTTGGCATGACAACTGACCCTGGCTGCTCTGACAGTTCTTGAGACTGACACCACCGTGTCATGAGTCAGCGTGCATGACTATTGGAGCGCACTTTGCCCAGATGCTTGCCTCCTTCCCCACTTTGAATCTAGCATAGATATAGAGGACGATCCACATTGGCCAGCATCACAAATCCAAAGCTGGTGGCAGACGAGTCGTTAAGGAGTACACTCGCTTAAAAATCCACCTCTAGTTTAACACGCCCCCGAACTTTTACCCCGTATAACCCCTAGACCGCTTGGCATTAGCTTTACCTTATTAGTTTAGCTTCAACTAGATTCTGCAGCGCTACAAAGTAGTATATACTAGACAGTACTAGTCGCTCGTATACTATAGAGCATATGTTTCGCCACATCTGCATCAGCCTTTCTATTGAATATTCTCTCCGCAAGCTCCGGCCAGATTAACTGCCGATACATTGTGGCTGAATTCCTAGATACAGCGTCGCAATAATCCACTTATGACAACTTGTCTGCATTATGTAACCCTATTAGCAGTGGTCCCTTGTAACCCCTGTTCTCTTCAGCACTAGTCGTTCTCAACACCGTAGACGGCCGTCTTACTGGACCAGCTCCATGTTCTTGTACGGCTATAGAGAGACCTGACACTGGTCACTACTTCCTGGAGCAGCACAACGCCCTAATGCATATAACCGGTTCAACCTCGACCTGATACCTTGATGGATCGAGAAGCTTAAAGCGAGCCGTCTATCAAGTGTACATGAATTCTGCTGCTTTCTTTGGGTGACGAGTATGATCAAAGACTATCCCGAGCATCAGCTGCTTCCTAAAAACTGCAGCAGATGGTAGCCAATAGTTCAGGTATAAACAATGCGTTGTGTAGAAGCTGCTGCCTCAAAAAGGTAGACGACAAGCGTGGTTAGCTCTCTCATACCGTTTCAGAGGCAGGTATATATAGTTCTAATGAAAAATCATGCGGGTAGGCTTATAGTAGGAACAAAGCGGGGATTTAAGTTCCTACGTAGTAGATTAGAAGTTCTTTTCGTTCGTTTCACCGTAAAGAGTTCAGTCACAGCACTGGGTTTAAGCGCCGACTCTCTTGGTAGAGAAACGTTAAAGATGAGAAGGATAGGCGTAGAACGTATAGAAGGAGTCTCGTCATCTATAGCCGATTATAATCTATTAATTAATACTTCAGATCCTCGTAATAAATTACTAGGTAGAACCCTTACTCAGCCACTATTATTTATACCTTTAGCAGAATCTATAAATCGCGAAAGATTTTCTAAAGCTATAGCCCTGCTAGTTACTATAAACCTTAATAGGGAAATATAAGATAACCTAAATAGAATATAACTTTATTACGCAGTAGCTAACGTAAATCTATAGTGAGCGAAGTTAATATAAGAGAATAGATTAAGTTAGATAACATAGATAAGGCAGTCGACAATACGCTCTAATATACTACAAAGTCTAGATATAGAGATATAGGAAAAATACTACTTAAAACTAGAGGGCTAGTCCTATTATATAAGCTAGGTAGCATAAAACTTATAGCTATAGGAGTCTTTGCTTACTTTAGCCACTTAGCCACCGTATTAAACTGGCCACGGTATTTATGCAAAGTAGAGGTCTTAAAGATAAGCTACGTGGGGTCATTCTATAATCACCTTCTTTAGGACGGCATACGTAGCTAGTATCTGACCTAGTGGACCGCAGTGTTAACATTAATTGAAAGGTAGAAGCACGAAGCCGGCTTTCTACAATGCGGTAGGGAACGGCCACTAGAGAGTACAATTCCTCCTCGAAAAGCGCGCTACGATCAATGTGATATTCAAAGGATAATATGGCATTGCACTACGCTGTCGCTGGTGGCCATACTTTAGTTACTGAATTTCTTCTCGCCGGAGGAGCGGATCCACCTCTGAGGAAGTCGGGGACAGGCTGTGAGGAATAATACGAATGCGCGAGCTACTAAGTTTTTGTTAATCAGCGCGCTGACTCTGTTGAAGTCCAACATGCACAAGCCACCGAAGGATCCGATCTTGCACTTGAAAACTGGCAAATACCTTCTCAATTGTCCGTTATATATTTCTTCTTGCAATGATCTCGCTGTCCGATTCAATGCGCTAGCATGCACATGTCGTGGTAGTCTTAAGCGTCTCCTACTTTCCATTCAAGTTTACACAATTCTTCCAAAATGACCCAGCCTTCATGACAAGACGCTGACTTACATAGATGTAGAGTTAATTATGATAATACCTCCCGTAACGTTCTATCATAGCACAGTTCAACAAGTCAAGATTACATTAGTGTCCCGTGCATTCGTTCAATGAAGACATCGCATCCTGAGACGAGCTGGATGAGAAACTTGATGTGATCAAGTCTCCTTAGGTCGTTTGACTGTGGAACCCCGCTCTTCTCCTTAAGAGTCATTCTAGCAGAATCTGCGAATGAAGTCACTGAATCAAAATATTGGACACTGGTATACCTAAGGCACACTTTCAACTCGCTTTATGTACGCATATTAGTAGACAAATATTCACCAGGGACACAATAAAATATCGTACATCCTCGATGATGTATACAATTTTTTTTCGTCTGCCCCTTTTTTAGTCATTCAATCAAGTTTTTGCCGGCTTGGGTTGTGGAGAGGAGGACAAATTCTACAAGCATTACAGAACATCAGCTTTGTGCCTTGCCAATAAGAATAAAGTAAACGCTCTATTACATCGCGCACTTAGAAGACTATCCGGTACTTAGTAAGGAAAGGGGGTGCGTTGTCTGTAGTATTGTGCGTTGCCTAAAAGAGGACGCAATATTCCACCCATCTTCCCACTGAAAATGTGAGGAATTCTGGAGAGGCGCAGTTATAATATTGGGTTTCTTGCACACCGCAGGTGATCATTTGGCAGTTCGCAGGTTTTATGCAGTGATATTCAAAGCCCACCACTGATAAGCTGCCATGAAGCGACGTCGCATTAAAACTCGCACGTTGGTGAACCATGACAATGCGAGCGATTAGCCAATGCTAGCATGGTAATCAATATCGCGAGTTTGAAAAGCTGAATTCAATACCGCCTAGAAGCTTGCCAAATGTACACGCCATCTTCCGCGCCAGCTCTGGGATTACCTGCGCCAAAATCCTGCAATCGTGTAGTATTGGTATCAACTGAGGGAAGGGCTGGCTGTGGCTGTCCCTAAAATCATGTCTAAAGGACAACCCTTCACAACGTGGAAATGTCGCGCGATGCTCTGGGTGTTGCCTTGCATGGAAAAGAAAGTTCCACAAAATCACCAGTGGATGACAGATGCTTCGAGTCCCACGTGATTGAGCTTACTGCCGCAGTGTTGAGGTGTGTTCCGAGACCCAGGTGGTTGACTTTCTTAAGGGAGATGAGATTGTCTCGAACTCTTCGGGGGAAAATGGCACAGAAAGTATCCAGCTGCCCAGTCGCTTTAGAGAACACTGTTATGTTCTGCTTCTCTTTTTGTAGAGGCGGGATCTCCGCCGGGCCAACCTTGCGCATCGCAGTAGCAATAGCGCTGATAAGATTGTCAACCAACATTATTGAAATGGTGGAACGCTTCACTGGGGCTGGGAGATGAGGTTCTATAGGCATGGTAGCTGGTAATGAAGGGCTACTCGTTTGCTTTCCACTACCCTTACGACGCTGCAATGGCAGGGAATGATAAGATATTTACTGAGACGAAGTCAGAAGAGTTCTTGAATGTCGTAGAGAAAATATGCACAAGCTGAGGTTGTTTATCTTATCCGTGACATGTCTGTTGATTTTCAATGCACTGTTGCGGGCGCCATTACCAACGACGGAGATTAGTTGCGCCACTTGTTTGGCATCTGTAAGATGGTCGACGGCAGATACTGCTGATCCAGCTCTACCATAGAAGAAAATCCGTGAACAAATCGCTAAACTAGACTCAACGACTTTTAACTTATCTGAGAGGATATAGTACTTAGATATACTAAGTAGGCTGCTATATCTGTGCCGAACTATATCTATTGCGGTAATAGCTTGATAGTAGATACAGTATTATTATTAATCCTGACTTCAAGCTTATATTTCTTAATTAGCAGCGTGTCTGATAGCCAAACCAACAGCGTTATCGGTTATTTTTAAGCCAACATCACCATCTACGTTAGCAATAGCAAAGTACGCTTTGCCCTTCAACGGGGCTAGCCAGGTCGAGATGCTAAATCCGTCACATCGGCCGTTGTCCATAAACGCTTCGCCTCCAGCCCATTCTCTTGAAGCTATCGCCCAGCCTCCTAATGTCCAACTGAAATCGGAGAAACGGGTATAGAATCGACTCGCCGACTCAGGATGAAGAATTTGCGTTGGCATCCCCATCGAGACACGCAGGTGCATGCTCACGAAGGATGCGTAGTCCGGCGTTGAGCAGTGGATGCCAGTAGAGGCCACTAAGGCGGGTGGTTGGAAAAGATTCACTTCTGTAGGATTTAGAGGATTCATTGTGGAATCTCTGTGACCCCAGGGCTGGGTTGGGTTGGCTGGCATGGATGAATTCTTTTCAGCATCCGGCCGCCCAAACCCAGCGGAGTACATTTCTAATGGGTCGAAAATAAGCGTCTTCACAAGAGACTGTAAGGAGCTCGAGGTACGCTCTTCGAGGGCCAGGGCGATTAATATTGGATTAGCCCAGTTCCAGCTGTATGTTGTCCCCGGGTTTGTGTCAGGTGGACGTCCAAGATACGACATTGCAACTGCAAATCGACCCTTCTTCGCACTCACTTGGCGGATGTATCTGAAAAGGTCCCCATCCTCGACAGATTCAATTTGTGAGGTTAGGCCAGAATGGTGCGCTGCGAGCATACCTAGAGTGGTCTGGTGGTGAAATGGATGAGCCCGGCTTGCGAGTGAAGGGAACAGGTCGACAACCGACTCCTCCCACCGGAAGACCCCACGATCGATAAGAATTGCCAACAATGTTGTCGTGATTATGTTGGTGTTGGCTAAAGTGAAGCAGTCCGCTCGAGTTACAGGCGACGGGCATTTCTGCTTTCGATTCCCAATAACGTAAATCTTAGGCGGTGAATCAACTGAGACGACACCGACCGCCAGTGCCGGAACAGAAGCTTCGCGTCGCAGGTTATCTAAAGCTGCTTCGAATTTCGCATTGGTGTTAATCTTCCATGGGGCAAAGTCAAAGTTATCGTCGACATTATTCGAGGGCTCCGGGGCCCTTCGTGATGACTTTTGGACTGGTTGCATTGCTTGAACGGTTAATGGCGTGGTTATAGGGGTATTTGGGGACAATACTGGTTTTCGACTGGGAAGTTGCGTAGGCTGTGGGGGAATAATATTCTGCGGAGCAGTTGCAGGTCCTATAGGCCGCTCCCACTGGGATATTCTCGTCGCGGTATTGATGAAATACCTAAGAAATCAATTAGGAAGTTGCAGGGCTCAGTCATGCTGGGACATACCATTGGTCATATTCAGCGCTGTAACCTGTTTTCCATCCATCGGGAAGAGCATCGCCAACAGTCAATGAAGTGGGTTTTGCGGCCAAAGTGCTCTGCTCGAGCTTGGTCGATATGGAATCGATAGGTTCATCGTAGTCTGTGGGCCAGGAAGTTTCAAGAGAATATATTGTTTTAGTGTCGTCAAATGTCATGTCCATGACGCTTTCCGCATAATGCTCTTGCGGGTTCATCCGCCTTATCGATTCAGCCCCATTGCGGACTTTTTGAAAGGTTGGCTGGCCTGATTGAACAATAGTAAGGATTTGTTCGATAGAGGACGAATCAAGAGCTTTGAGCAGAAGGCTTAATGCTGAGCTCTGTCCTCGCAGCTGCTGAAGCAATTCATTCATCGATTCCTCTTTCCAAAGGTATTTGAGCCTTTTGCCTTTGGTCATTTTTGCGGCGTTATCATCAATACTTTCGACGAGATTGCCGATTTCTTTGTTCAAGACTGACAGGGTTAACGTGCACCCCACAAGGGAGAGATCGAGGGCTTCCATGACAAAATCGGGATATCGGCTTATCGCTGAGTCAGGAACTTTTGAAAAAATCATCTGAAGCTGCGATAGGGCGGCTGCTAGGACTGTGCACTCTGTTTGCATCATGAAGATACATTGCTGAGAGTCCTGGTATTTTTCAAACACTGTAGCCAGAGCTCTGCCATTACGGACAACGGAGAATACCAAACTCGAGGCCGCAGCTGCGATACTAAGCGGGTCCATCAATGGCCGAGTGATGACCTTGTTTCGATAACTAGCTCAGTCCTGACGACAAACCACGAGACTCGTCCTAGAAGCGTTCAGAAGATCTAGCACATAGGAGACTGGAAGCAAGATTATAAGGTTGATGGCATTTTAGTTGAAATTGGAGCCGGTTTGCGTTTGTATTAAACGATTTTAGTGTAAAGAGGGGTAGGATGCTTAGTGTGATAGATTAGGTGATCACGCGATCACGGAGATCGGAGTTCTAATAGCTATCAGCCACTTAGCTAAGAAGCGCCGCTCTAGGCTAGAATAGGCTAGGGCACGCCCCCTATAAGAAGGGCTGCCGCACCCTCCTAGGGGCTGTAGCGATTCGTCTATCTATTAAAAGGCTAGGGTCCTTAGTAGAGTACCTACGATATAAAGTAGCTGTAAAGACCTTTACGAAGGATAGTAGAGGATAAGAGTTAGTTTATAGGAATAGAGTAAAGGTAGATATTATAACCTAGAATATAATAAGAGGTACTACTACCTTAAGTACTTCTAATATAATAATATAGGTAATAGAAGGCTCTAAAAGAGGTCTAATATAACTTAAAGGTATATAGGAGTATATACTACGTTAAATACCTAAGAAGTATCTTTATTCTTATAAGTCTAGTATAAAAGGATAAGAAGAACTTCTCCTACTATCTACTACTAAGGATTTCTTTATATATATAGAGGATAGGAGTAGTAGATCCTATTTAGGATAGTATTAGAGTATAAAGACCTCTACTAAAGATATAGTAAAGGGTAAGAGTTAGTTCTTAGGAATAGAGTAAAGATAGAGTAGTATATAAGTAATACTAAGATAGTAAGAGTATACTTCTATAAAGAGTATTAAGAATAGAGAACTATTCTATTACTTTTAATATTTATAAGAATATTAAGTTAAATATACTAAGCTATAAGAGCTATTAGTATATTACTATATATATAATACGCTTATTATACTTACTATAAGTATAGTAATCTTATAAACCTATAAATAGGTTATAGGCGCTTATAAGTAAAGTAAAGGAAGAGATATAGATATTAGGTAAGGCCTAAATATAGGCTAATAATAACGTATACCCTATATATAATAATATAGGCACTAAAGAGTTATAGAATAGATTTAAGTATAACTTAAAGGTATATAAAAGTATATACTATAGAGAATAACTAAGAATACTTCTATTCCTATAAATCTAGTATATAAAGATAAGAAGAACTTATCCTACTATCTACTATTAAAGAGCTATACTTATATATAAAGAAATAGGGGTAATAGAGTCTAATTAAAATAGTATTAGAGGTAGGTCTAATATTACCTAAGTAAACCTCCTCTCTTATAGAAATATATATATATCTCTATTTCTATATAATATTTATTATATTACTCCTCTTTTTAGAAGAGATAGTCTCTATCTCTTAGAGAGCTAGAAGAATAATATATAGTACTCTTAGATATCTTTCTTAATAGATTTTAAGTTTATTCTAAATTAGATCTAAATTAGAGCTAACCTTAATTCTATACTTACTTTAAGTCTAAGTTACTTTTACTTTAAGTTAGCTATTTACTTATTAGTATAATTAAAATAATCTTATCTACTATAGTTATTTCTTCTTCTTTATATACTACTTCCTATTATAAAAGCCTATATCTAAATCTTATCTAATACTATTTCTTAGCTAACTATTACTTAGCTATACTTATAATACCTATTTCTATACTTTCTAAGGCTCTATCTATAGCCTATAGAGTTATTTATATATATACTATAAGAGTTTTAGCCTATAGTAAAAATATTAAGTTTAAATTCTCTTTAGAGAGATTTAAGAAGTATATATATAATATATAGAGTAATAAAATTTACTATCTAGTTCTTCTATATATAGGTTAAGAGTATAAAGAGCTAAAGGCTACTCTTAATTATAGGTCTACTACTAAGGAGTAGATAGAGTTAAAGAAGTTAGAGAAGAAGGAGGAAGAAGAGTTAGAGAATATAATAGCTATTATAGTTTTAGTAATATTATAGCTTAGAATTATAGTATAAGTAGTAATTATATAGGTTAAAAGCCTAACTACTATTAAGCTACTATATACTACTTACCTTTACTAGAAAGAGTAGGTAGAAAAGATTTAGGCTATAGAGACTAAACTAACTAAGTTAACTAGTATAGTTACTTAGTTAGTTATAGTAATAAGTATAGTAGTAGGTATATTAGTACCTCTTTCTCTATATCTAGTTATATATAGATAGAGTTAGAAGCCTTATAAGAAAAAAATAGGGGTAATACTATTATTAGTTACTAGAGAGTTAGAAAAAGAATTTCTAACTACTCTATTAGAGAGTAAGTTAGAGACTAACCTTTAATAGAAATATTAGGATCTAAAAGAACTCTAAGATAGATTCTTATTATAGTAGTTATACTAGGCTTTATAGAGAGCTTCTATAGTATAATACTATTTATCTTTCTAAACTTAGTATAATTATCTATAAGTATTATAAAATCTTTAATACTCTTCTTCTAAGTAGTAATCTATTTATATAGATTCTTTAGAGATCTTAGCTAATTTAAATACTTATTATAGAAGTTCTAAAGCTTATAGAATATACTTATAAATTTAAGATATTATATTAAACTAGGTCTAGATTATATCTAATCTACTTTACCTTATACTTTAGTTTTAAATAGTAGAGCTTACTTACTAAAATTTCTTCTATCTCTTATTCCTTAATACTTTATATTAGTATACTAGATAGTTTTAGAGTCTCTTATCTTAGAATAAGATTAGAAGAATCTTTATAATAGATATTTAGTATAAAGATATTATAGATTTTTAAGCTATATAGAAATTTTAACCTATAAGAGTAATCTACTTATTTAAGTACCTTAAAAAGACCTTCCTACTATTTAGATAGTTTTTAGCTAGAGTAGCTAGTTATATAATTCTTTATTAATAGATAGACTTTATTACTTATAACCTAGTTAATAGGCTTATAATAGCTATTAATAATAGATTTTATTTAGTCCTAAGCCTTTCTATATTCTTTTTTACTTCTTACTATATATTATATATATAAGTAGTAAGGATAAGAGCTTTCTTATTATTTAGTATTTTAGAGAAGGTTTACTTAGTAGATTAGACCTAATCCTAATTCTAGTATAGTTTAGAGCTAAATAAGACTTAATATAGTATTATTCTAAGTATATTATAAGATAATATAACTTAAGCTCTATTAATTATAGATAATAGTTTACTCTAATTATCCTAATAGTAGAATATAAAGGGCCTTAGCCTTTAATCTAAGTATTTATTTATAATCTCTATTTATCTATCTATTTATTTATAATAGGCTATAGATAGTTTTACCTTAACGCCTATAATCTAATAGAATTTAGACTAGAATCGGGATATAAACTAGGGGCCGCAATCCGAGACTATACTCTCAGGCGTGTGACAGCCGTCTAATGCTGAGAACATATAGAAAGTCTTCTGAGGTTATGACGAATGGGCCGCTTTAGAGGCCCTCTGTGAACCAATCTGTGGGACACGTAGCCTCTTCATTACAGACGACGGTGAAATTGGGACTGGACCCCTTTGGACAGAACCAGGTGGTGTTGTGCATCGCATTTCAGGTCTTCCACTCCCCATGATCCTGCGAAATCAGGATGAGCGAGACTCTTATCGAGTGGTTGGTGCTGCGATGACTTTTCATAAGCAGGAGACAGGCTTTTCGTGGTTGCGAAGGCTGAAGCGTATTACGCTGGTGTAAAACGATGACGCCTGCACCCGTCTATGTCATTCTTCATTCGACCTCAGCATGTACCTCCTTTGTTGCACCGCCTACAGAGAAAGTATCGAACATAGAATAGCCTCTCCGTTAGCTCAGAGCGTAGCAACCTCATCAGACACTCCGGGCAAATGCAATCATTGAAGTCTACCTAACCTATTGCCTCAAGAAACCGCTCAAGGCGTTGAAAGACTCATAGAGCGGTCATGGTCACCCTCCGAATCTCTACCTACTCCTCGCATCGTGATCAGTTACATTAAAAATGGCAATCGTAGTCGACTCTGCCCGCATTGATTAAATAGCTTTCAATAGAGTGCACGAGTGATTCGGAGGTGTGACTCGAGGTTGGAGTTTTCTCCTCACGACTCTAGGTACTGCAGACCCGCCCCTGCTTGCACTGTTGAGTGCAAGTCGTTTGCGAGACTGTCATCATAAGGACAGCATTCTAGAGAAAGCATCAATATCATGCGTTTTGATGGTGTATTTGTACCAAACTCCGACATCGTATAGGGTCTCGATGCGGCTTGGATATCTTCCAGAGACCTTCAGGCTTCAATTCGAGTCCAGAAGTTTCAGAAATTCGTACGCGTTTCGTGGGGGGCCTGCATCTGTTGCTGTAGAGAAATATACTTTGTGCAGGTCAATCTTCAGATCACGTATTGTTGGGTTCGACATTTGCATAGGTGCGCGGCGTTGGTGATCTGCGAACCATGATCACTTGAATCATGCTTGATTCGGGTGTTTGCACCGGCCAAGTCGGTCGTTTCTTTGCTGCCTCTTTCCAGCTCGGATCTTCACAGGCGCGAGACTTTCCTTTTGATTGCGTCAGGTTTTCTGCACGATTCGTTTCGTGCAGTTTCAGGTACTGACTGCAGATCTCACTCCGCCTTTGTGTATCGTAACAAGAGCGGTGCCTGAGGATGCAACATGCCCAGAATTGATCAGATGATGGCTGCCCAGCGCCGCCTTCTCGTACCAGCAGGAGATGGACGCCAAACTGAGGCTAAGAATTGCACGTTTTTCGACTTTTTCTGATTCAAGACAGGTGCGGGATGATCGAGGCAGATCAGTACCAAACACTGCTTGCGCCATTCCCCAGCTCCTTCTGTTGGCGCCTATGCTCCGGAGTCATGATCCGGCGGTGTACGGAGCCAGCGCCGTGAGTAGGACCGAAATGAAAGTCAATCTTGGAGCGACCATTCCCAACCTCAAGTTTTCCAAATTGAGTCCGGTCTTAGTTCTGGTAATCCGTTGGCGCAACTATACCCTCTGCGAGCAGTATGCGGTATGTATCAAAAAGTGCTCAGCCTGGTGTTGTATCGTTTGGAGGTTGTACTCTTCATCAGCTTGGACTCGGTGTATCCACGGCGCTAAAGAAAAGATAGCGCGGCTCTACGCGACTCACGATCTCGGGTTGAAAAACAAACACTTCTCGCTTCCTGGATCCCAGACATCGCAGACAATATGACTGAGAAGCCTCTCGAGGGATCGCCGCGCCTGGCGGATCTCGATAGCTACCCCGTCTTTAACGCACTGTCGTCGATATGCCCGAACACCGGGCCAGTAGATAGATCAGGAGTACTCAGCTATGGGTAGAGATTGGGTTGGAGTCGCACCGACTCTGAGTAGGGGTTTGGTGGGTCCGCATAGACTCTGGGGTAGGGCAGGGCTTGGGTCCGGGGTACAGCGGCTCAGGCGAGCTGCCTGCCGAAATTCAACCAATCATGAACCTTGGAGTTGATCATAGTGGAGCTTTTGTTCGTCGCATTCAAATAGGGATGTCATCCGAGGTGACGCGACGCTTTCCCTTCGAGGATGATATCCACGTGGGGTGAAGCATATTCTTGGTCCAGAAACCTGGTAGGGTCTTTCCGACTCACAGGCACCCTGAGTTTGTGCAAGGCTCCTACCTCATGAGCGCCGTTCTCACCTCTTTATGCATAATGTTTCTCATATACACGCGTGGCGCGCTGAACGCCAAATTGTCCGTGAGGGCCACATCAACGGAATCAAGTAGCTAACTTGTCAATCATCAAGCCGATCGGCAGGCTTGACTCTTACTCAGGTACGCAAGCCCCAACCATAGGCTCGTGCCGTATCTAATTAAGATCTAATCGGCTATCACCTTGAATGTTGACAAGTACGCCGGTCAGCTTACTCGCTGCATCTGAATCCATCTGAGCGCCTCTGGTTGCACACAGAGTTGCGCATGGTCGAGATATGTTGACCATTTAGCGACTACCGCTACAGTTCAATTCAAAAATAGTGAAATGGCTTTTGTAGGCTATGAAAGAGTAGCTACAGGCATTGCATACAACCTAGGGCCATCAAGCGTCTCGTTGCGTCAATACCGTTAGCCTGACAGGTACGCCCGAGGCTGGTAAATAAATACGACATTAGTGCCGCTCCAGACTATCCAATTGTTCGATCTTCCTATGAGTTCGCCATGGCCCAAACATTTTAGAGTTTTGAGCCGTGATGTTGATCCGCATGGCGAACTTCAGCTTTCGACACTTTTGGACTTAGTACTGTAACCCTGACGGCACAACAAAGTTTGATCGATGCCGGGATTGGGCTTGCGTACTCACGGCATGACCACTCATGTCCCAGAACTTACTTCTGAGCGAAGTGTTTGGGGCTCCGTGAGTTAGAAAGAACTCCCGCCTCGGTCACTATCTCCCGTCTTCTCGCCTCTCCACCATGCGGGATCCGCGCCGTGGCTGTCTGTCAAGAAACATATCATCCCGCGGAGGGTCTCTCCCAGCGATTGTATCGCATTACATCGTCCTTTCCTAGCCGGCATTCTGCCATAGTCCCCATCATACCGGAACCTCTATTTGTCGGCCTCGTCACTCCTGCAGTATCTAATCTATCTTTCTTGCTCTTCTACGACCTGAAACTCGACGTTGATAGCCGAACATGACCGCCGCAATGGGTTATGAGCCGGATGCTGGCGTGATGAGTTCTATGTGCATCACATTTTCGTTTGCTACTATACTCCTCGCCTGTCGTCTGGCGTCTCGAAGGATGACACATGTACCACTATGGTTGGATGATTATTTTGCTGTGATCTCCTGGGTGAGTTGCTTGACACCATGACTATTAGATGATTGAGTCACTCTGCCTCTTTATAGCACGCTATTGACTTTATCAATTAGGCCTCGGCAGCTGTCTACTTTGGTTCTGCAATATACTGTGGGTTTATAATCGCTGGAGGACCCAGGAACCTCCTTCAGGGCGGTAAAATATCAGCATACTAACGATTTCTATGCAGGGGCTGTCGTTATGGGTCTAGGCCATCTGAAGGAGGACGTTCCTCAACCGGCAGAGACGGTCGAGGAGTATGCTCGATTCGGACTTTTCATGGCCGAATTTACATACGCAATGTCGCTTGGATTCTCCAAGCTGGCCATCCTCTGCTTCTACTGGCGCCTTTTCAGCGTCTCCAACATCCGGTCGGGAATCTACATCCTCCAGGCCAGCACCGTCATCTGGCTCACCATCAGGACGTTCATGACCATCTTCCACTGTATCCCAGTGCAAGCCTATTGGAACCTGAAAATCAAAGGTGCTATATGCAGAGTCGACCCCAGCAAGTTTATGTTCGGCACAACCCTGGTTCATTTACTGCTTGAAATTGCCGTCCTGTTGTTACCTGTGTTCCAGGTCGCCAGTCTCAAGCTTCGCCTGGGCCAGAAAGTCGCTGTCGTCGCTATGTTCATGTTCGGTATCTTGTACGTCCTTTCCTATCTCTATCTCTCCACCTTTCTTTCTTGTTTTGATGTGTTAGTAAGGAATTGACTAATTCCTTCTTATAGTGTCTGTGCTGCGTCGATTGTCGTACTTGTCGAGGCAATCACTCTAAATTCTCATACGTCAGAGTTGGCAAGGGATATCAAAGGAGTTATCATCTGGGCAGGCTTGGAAAGTAATCTCGCTATCATATCTTGTGAGTAACTCATAGCCTTAGCTAAGCAGTACTTTTCGTAATGATGCTAACTGATCCTTCAACAGCTTGTCTCCCTATAACAAAGCCCATCTTTCGCAGGTTCATATCCGGCTCGATACTTAGCTCCAAATCCACCTCGACTGGCCCGAACGCTCTCAGCAACTTGACCAGTAGCAAGGGCATCAAACTTCGCAACACAATTCGGACAAGAGAGCTCGACGATAATAGCTCTGAGAGACAGCTAGCGGAGTCTGAGGACGGGCTGTCCGGTGACATATACTATGATACGTACGCAGAGCGCGGCGGCCACACCAACACTACCATTACCTCTGTTAATAAGGCACCTGATCGCGATGCGGACACCTCAAGGACATATGGCATACAAGTTAAGAACGAGACTGAAGTTTATTATGGATCGGCTTGATAGAAAATTGTTAATTCATTTAGATCAGTCTTTTCAGGTAATCTCTCTACACGTCCAATCTTGATCCTATGTAGCTTGTAAGGCAATCAACTCTGCTTCTGCATCACTAACGACGCACTTGTAGACAAGCTTAGCAGCAGATTTCCATGTGCCACTTGATCGATATGAGTCTCCAAAATCAGACTTGACAGTCATGTGAATCGATCATCCTCGAGTCGGCCCGACAGATAAGCAAGAACGCTTGCAGAACGATCGCATGAAGTCCGTCTTTGAATAATGACTGTGAAAAGCCTGTACAGTCGGTCTACGATGCGCCAGACAAGACTCAGGCATAGTTGTCAGTATCATACTTGGGGCCACTGACTCGATAAGACCAATTCTTCTCAGCGGACAGCGCAGCATCATTGTAAAAGTGTACACACCACTCGAACGTCGACAAGCCGCTCATCCTTGGCCTCCTCCAGATAGGTGAGGAGCCATCGTACGCCTTCGAAGATGACACAGCGATTGATACAAGCCTGTAGGACCATGCTGCCCGTGAAGTTGACGTTGTGCAGACCCAATACGACCAGGCCCCAGGGTTCTTCGATGACACACTCGCTGACATGTATGTCCTGAATCCGAGGAAGCGCAGCCACGCTGAGAATATCTTGCACATTGACATGCACATGCTCCAGCCTCATTGACCGCAGGTTCGCAAAGGTCGATGAGAGGCTGAGGTTTTGGAACAGCGTCGAATTGGCCGGCATGTTGAAGTCGAACTGCGGCCGATCCCGTGGGTTCTCCTCATCTTGGATGATCAAAAGGAGGTCTTCGAGGATGGGCGCCGTGGCCTGCATGAAGGCGGCAAAAGCCTGTAGGGTTGCCGGGCTGTCCGGAAGAACTTTGCTCTGGGTACACTAGAACAACGGAAGGCTCAGCGCAAGCCTCTTCAGGTGCCGAGCCATATGTGCGAATGTATTTGCGTTTAGCGAAGGCGTCGGGAAGGTTAGAGACGCCGTGAAGCCGGCGAGTCCAGGCAGTCACCTGGTTTCTTAAATGAATAGGTGAAATTACTAACAGCTTATCCAGGAGGATTATCTAGGCCCTTTGGATTATCTAGGCCCTTTTTTTCTAATCTTCTTTTCTCGCCTACTTATCCTCTTTAGGCTCTTTTTTATTTTTTTTATTTTTTCTTAATTAGGTTTAGCGTCTAAAAAGGATTATCTAGGCCCTTTTTTTAAAAAGTAAATAAATAGATAGAAACTAGGAAAATAGTAAAAATAGAATATTTTTTTTTTCTTAATTAGGTTTAGTACTAGAAAAGGAATATCTAGACCCTTTTCTTAAAAGGTAAATATATAGAAAGAAAAGAAAAATCTTAATTTTATATATATAAAATTTTTTTTTTTTTTAATAACTTTAACTTCTTTCTCTACTACTTTTTTTTTATATTATAAATAAAAATTATATTTATATTTTATACTTCTTCTAATACTTTATTAGTATCTAGCGTAAGAAATTCTTCTTTATCTTCTAATTTTTCTAATAAATTAAGAGTTTCTCTATTAAAAAAACTAGGAATACTATAATATATTAGTACTCTATTTTTTAATTAGAAATAAAACTTACTTTATATTTTCTTCTAAAATTATACTAATTCTATCTCTAGCTATAGTTTCTAGTTCTTCTTTATTATAGATAATAGTAATTTTATCTATTACTTTAGTATTATAATAACTAAAGTAGAATTGTTCCTTTTTAAAAGAATTTACTATAATTAGAATAAATCTTTTATAGCCTAATTCTAGACCTATAAAAAAGTAGTTTTATTAGTACTAGTTTATAAGTTTTTAAATTCTTAAAATACTTTATATAAGTAGTTTTAATAATTAGTATCTTAAAAGAAAAATACTTACTTTTATTATAAATATAATTTACTAAGCTAGGTAGCTTATTATAACTAGCTAAAAAGCCTAAAAAGCCTATAACTTTATTACTTTCTTTATCTCTAAGGTTATAAACCTTTTTACCTAGAGTATAGGTAGAGATTAAAGAAAGACTAGATAAGTTTTCTTTTATAAATTCTTTAGCTAATAAAGTATTATAGCTAGTAGTATTTATAGCTAAAGTAGACATTTTTAATCTATAGTACTATATAGTTAGTTTATTATTCTAGAGTAGATAAGCTAAGAAATAACTTACTTAGATAAAAAGATAATAAAAGAGGAAAAAAGAAAAAAAAATTAGATAGTAGTTTTAGAAAAGAAGGAAGAAAAAAGAAAAAGTTATCCTTTTATATATCTAATTACCTATACTAAGGAAAAAGAATAATAATATAGATAATTTAATTTCCTATAGTAAAAAGAATTATAGTATAGATAATTTAATTTCCTATAGTAAAAAGAATTAAAGTATAGATAATTTATTTTTCTATACTAAAAAGAATTAAAGTATAGATAATTTATTTTCCTATACTAAAAAGAATTAAAGTGTAGATAATCTAATTTCCTATAGTAAAAAGAATTAAAGTATAGATAATTTATTTTCCTATAGTAAAAAGAATTATAGTATAGATAATTTATTTTACTATAGTAAAAAGAATTATAGTATAGATAATCTAATTTCCTATAGTAAAAAGAATTAAAGTATAGATAATTTATTTTCCTATACTAAAAAGAATTTATTAGGATTACTAATATCTAAGCTATATAGATATATAAAGAATCTTTTTCTTCTACTTTTTTTTTCTAATCTTAACATCTTATTATCTACTTTTCTAAACTCTTTCTAACCTCCTTTAAAAATCTTTCTTTTAATTATATCTTTATATCTTAATAGTATATATTATTCTAGATAAGTATAGTTATCTTAAATATTTTATTCTTCTTTTTACTAATAATATAATCTAGGTATTTCTAATTATTATATAACGCTTTACCTATACTAATATATATAGTATATTATTATTATTAATATTCTATACTATTTATTATAATAAAGTATTTTAATACTATTTATTATAACAAAGTATTTTAATATTATTTAAATAAGAAGTAAGTATAATAATAATCTAAATAATTATTTATTTATACTAATATTATAATAGTATAATAGAATATCTACTTATATATATAGTAGTACTATAGATTTAGGCTATAATATAGCTTATAATAAAGAGCTAAAAGTTATATTCTACTATAATAAAGATTACTTAACTAGTTTAAATAGTATAAATAAAGATAGTACTATTAGCTTAAGAAAGAAGTACTTTAAAAAACATACTATATCTTTAAAGGATAATAAAGTTAAAGATCTAATTAAAGAGCTTAATAAATTAGACTATAATAGTTATAAAGAGTTAGAAAAGATAGAAGATTATAAATATTATTTTAAAGAATTAAAAGAACCTATAAAAGGTTATAAATGCTTATTAGAATCGTGTAATTATAGGGTGTAAATAGGTGTTTAGGGTTTAGGTTAGAGCTAGAATTTTTACCCCTAGGGGTGAAACCTCTTCTAATAGTAAGTTTAATAAGTAGAAATTCTTACCCCTAGGGGTGAAACCTCTTATAATAATAAGTTTAATAAGTAGAAATTCTTACCCCTAAGGGTAAAACCTATTATAGTAATAAGTTTAATAAGTAGAAGTTCTTACCCTAGGGGTAGAACCTCTTATAATAGTAAGAAAATTAATAGTAAGAAAAGGTAGGTATATAGTCGTATTCCTATAGCCTTATAACTTAGTGTAGTGTATAATAGCTAAGGTTATTTACCCCTAAGGGCTAAACTAGCCTAACTAAGATTCGTTAAGTTACGTCTAGTCCTTTACACCTAGGGGTAAGATACACTATTAGTATAAAGCCTACTCTCCTAAATTATATTACCTTATCCTCTTAGAATACTAATAATAAAGTATAAATCTAACTCTTAACCTATAAAGTTAGTAAAATAACCCTAAATTAGCGAAAATAATTCTACGCGAAGTAGGCTGCTATCTACCTTTTAAGACGTTAAATCTATACGTATTTAAGCTAAGCTATATTATTTAGTAACTATATAATTTCCTATTAATACGCTTATACTAACCTAGAGTATTAGTATAAATAGACCTATAGACTATAAATATATCTAAATATTATATCGTATATTTATATAAAATAGCGGAGTTAAATATAAATTATAGGATAATCGTCTTCTAGTCTTATATATATAGTAAGAGGTAGAGAGGATAATAAGTTACTTTAAAGAGAAAGAATTAACGTGAACTACCACCGAAATGCGCGCCCCACCGAAATGCGCACCTCTGCTAAGCCACAACTCTTTACATCTTCTATCGCGATGTCTTAACAACCTGATATTAAATCACTCCCTCGTGAAGACAGAATTATCCTAGCTATCCAAGCGATAAAAGATAATAAGTCGCTAAGCCAGCGACGCGCTGCTGCGATCTACAACGTCAATAAAAGCACCCTTCGTATGCGGCGCGCTGGAAAGGCTTTACGATGTGATATCCAGGCTAATTCATTAAAGCTTCAGAGGCACGAAGAGGATATAATTGTCCAATATATAAGGAAGCTTAACGCACGAGGTTTTGCCCCTACGCTCGGCTATGTGCGTGAAATGGCCAACCAACTGCTAGCTACGCGCTGTGGTGGCTAGGTTGGAGAGAACTGGGTTACTAGATTTGTCCGTCAAAAGCCTGAGGTCAAATCTCAGTTAACTCGACAGAGGGATCACCAGAGAGTTCTATGCAGCAATCCAGCTGTTATCAGCCCCTGGTTTGACCTTGTACGCAACGTTAAAGCTAAGTACGGTATCCTAGACGAAGATACCTACAATTTTAACGAGACTGGCTTCCAGATGGGTGTTGGAGGGTCTATTAAGGTGGTAACCGCGTCTGAGAGACGTCTAAAACTACTAGGGATCTAACCTGGCAACCGTGAGTGGGTGACATTAATTGCTGGCATCAACGCAAAGGGCTGGACAATTCCACCATTCTTCATCTTCAAAGCCAAGAACCACGACAGGTCGTGGCTACCTGATCTGGGTAAAGATTGGCGTATAGGTCTCAGCAACAACGGCTGGACTACTAACGAGCTTGGTATCGCCTGGCTGCAGCACTTTATCCAGCATACAGAAGGCCGTCGGGTGGGTAGCCATGTGCTGCTTATTATTGATGGCCACGAGAGCCATAAGTCGCTCACTTTCCAGGATCTCTGCGAGAAGAATAAGATTATCACTCTCTATATGCCTCCACACGCCTCCCATATCCTGCAGCCACTAGATGTAGGTTGTTTTTCGCCGTTGAAGCGGGCATACAGTCGTAAGATCCGAGTCTTGGCAGACAGCTACGTTGAGCATATTGATAAGAAAGCGTTCCTAGCTTCCTTTAAGCAGGTGTTTAAGAGCTCGTTCTCAAAGGAGAATATCTTGTCAAGTTTCCGAGCAACTGGCTTAGTCCCACACTGTCTAGAGGTGGTGCTGTCGAAGCTTGACGTAAAGCCTTACTCGTCGACGCCACCTCTACCAGGGCCTACTACCTGGCAACCTAAAACACCAAGCAGCGCGTGGGAGATAGAGGCCCAAACCACGCTAATTATTAAGAGAATTCGAGACTATAAGAGTTCCTCACCTGGTTCTATTATTGAGATGGTGTTACAGTCTCAAAAAGGGTCAACTTTAAAGGTGCACTCAAACACGTTGCTGGAAGCTAGGGTAGCTAGCCTTGAGCAGGCAAATAAGGGTGCTTCTGAACGTAAATCACGCAAGAAGAAGCGGATCCAGCTGGGAGGGACCCTATCAAGAGCAGAGGCAGAGGAATTAATTGCTGAAAGGGACGTTGAGACACAATTTGAGGCAGAGAGGCTTGAGGAGAAGGTCCGAACAGGTGGTAGTAAAGGGAGTATTCGGCGCTGCAAGAGGTGTGGCGAGGCAGGACATAATAAGCGCACATGCAAGAAAGATACAGTAGATATAGAGGATTAATTTAAGCTACTATACACTACAATAGCTTGTTGTAGTGTTGAGTTATTTGTGTGCAAAGTTGCAAACCTTAACAAAGTGCGTATTTCGGTGGGGTGCGCATTTCGGTGGTGGTTCACGTTAAACTAAGATAGTATAGGCTTAGTAATATTAGAATAGCCTTTATTTAACGACTAGATATTAGTAAATAGAGGAATAGCTAAACTTATAGCTAGTTAATATCGCGTAGATACCTTAAGGGAATACGTACACTAGATAGGTTCTAGTAATAAAGAATTATAGTAGGTCTACGACATCTATAATAAAGGTATATATCCTACCTAGCTTACTCTATTTATATAAGTACTAATATAAAGTAGATACTTTACCCTACAACCTTAATATAAAGCTTTAAGTAAACTAACGCGACCTAACGCTATAAGATACCTATAGTTAAATATAGAGATAATTAGCTATAATATCTACTATAGACGATAGCCTATTTTAAGGAACTAACTCTCAGATAGAGCGTAAGATACTTAAGGCCCTTAGGCTTAGTAGCCTAGTTAAGTTTCCTATCCGTTAACTAGTTACGCTTTAGAAGAATACTAATTAGAAGTCTATAATTATATACTAGTATAAGACTACGCTTAGTTAAGCTATATTTATAATCTTAATATAGGAGTAGATAGTAAGCTATAGAATAGATAATATAAGTCTCTAAAATAATGTGTATATATATAATATACTAAGTATAGAGTCTCTAGTATTAGTTTACTACCTTTAACTATATACTTAACGTTATTTTACGACTATCTAATAGTAATCCTAAATATATTACTACCGCTAACTAGATTAAGCTAGTAGATCTTCCGCGAGACCGTATAATTAAAAATGTGTAGGAGCTATTCTACCTAAGCTAAGAGGGTAGTTATAATATTAATTACTTAGGAAGCTAGAGAGATAGCTTCTTAGCTATACTTAATAGCGATGCTTATTACTACGCCTACGATCTTATAGCTTTTACTATAGATATTTTATTTCTAGATATATACACGCTCCTTAAAACTATAAAAGAGGATAGAAGAATTATAATATAAGTCCTATCTTATATAGTACTATAACTAAACTCTAATCCTACTAAGGTTAGTAATTATAAGAATAATAAGCCTTCCCTTTAGAAAGACTTCCTTCTAGCTTTAAAGAATTACTAGGGCGAGTAAGTAGAAAAATAATTAGTTATTCTTAAACGTAACGTATTAGATTTTATAAAGAGATATATTACCTAATTTAAGGACCCTATAACTAAGGCCTATCTTAATTAGTTTCTAGCTAATAGCAGCGATTATTACTTAAGGCGATTTACGAACGAGCCTTAGAGGAGTTTACTAAGTATTATCTATAATACTATAGGCCTAAGCTTCCTAAGCTAAGAATTCTACTTCTTTAGCCCTTATAATTATAATAAAGCTACCCCTAGGACTAGATCTACTATTATAAAAGCTATATATACGTTAATAGATCGCGTACCTAAAGTAATATAGAACCCTACTCTTAATAGTAAATAGGCGCTTAGCGCACTACATTCTAAGCTTAGTTTATTAGTAGAGGAGTAGGTAGCTTAGTATTCCTAAGACACGTTTAACGCGTAATTAGATAGAGATATAACGCTATAGTTAGTATCTTTAGAGTAGTTAGCGCGTAATAAGTACGAGAACTAGGTAAGTCTATCCTAATTAGTAGTAGATTTTAAATAAGAGAACTATAAATAATTACCCTCGCCTACTATAGTACGCTCTACGTATCCTCCTGCTATTTCCTCTATTAATAGAGCTATAAGTCTATATAGGGTAGGGGAGGACGCGGATAGGCGTAGCTAAAATCGCGATAGTAAGTATTAAGAAAGGATATAAGAGTAAGAGAATATAGGTTATAAAGGGGCTATAACTAGCTATAGCTATTCTAAGTATATAAACTTTCGCGAAATTATAGCTAAAGACCTAATAGGAATAAGGAAATTACACTACTAAAGGAAACCTAAGCCTTAACTTATACCCTTCTACTCACCCCTCCTTTCTTAGCGTTAAGATAAGCTTAAAAGGCTAATATCTTAACTTATTATACTAAGTATACAGCGAATAACTACTTACAGAGCTAGTTCCTCTTAGAGGCGTAGCCCTACTACTTAATCTAGCTCTATAGTATAAGAATAATAGTAATAAGGCAGTTTCTTAGAGTCCTATAGATTAGGCTATCTACTCTTATATAGAATAGATAAGATAGAGAACGCGTAGGCCTATATAAAGCGTAGCGGTATACTTTATTATTTCTAATTAGCTTCCTAGTCTAGATTATAAATATAATTTCCTATACTAGTGCCTCTTTTTACCCTTAGGGGTTAAAGTATTAGTGCGCTCAGCGTATTTAGTGCGTCTAGTTTAACCCCTAGGGGTAGAACAATATTTACTATTATAATAATTATCTTAGATACTTAAAGGAATAATTCACGCAGCCTAACCTTTCTTCTATAACTATAGCTGGAATATTTAACGATATACTTACTAATAACGAATTTAATAATTATCTCTTTAATCCCTAAGATATTAGCTATGATAAGCCTTTTAACCTATACTAGGATAAGACTATAGCTAGTAGTAGAGACTTATAGTATAAAGCCCCTTTCTTCTCTCTAGAAGATTAGAGTAACGTTAATCTAGATTCTAATTATAAGGATAGGCTACACGGATATTCTAGGTTAGAAGGTAGAGATAATACTATTATAGTGGGCGAGGAGTATTTATAGAGGATTAATTATTCTAGTAGTAATTATAGGCTAAAGGGTAGGTACTCTTATTCTATATATACTAGAAGGCCTAATTCGGGCATAAGGTTAGGATAGAAGTTACGGAGTTTTATATTCGAAATATTTAGAAACTAGCTAGGAATTAACCTGCAGACATTCTATAGGCGCTCTACGTTATAGTAGTAGAGATATAGCGGTTGAAAGGTGGAGGTGTTAGTGTTTAGGTTCCCAATTCAGTAAGGCTTACTCGCGAGTAACACTAACCTAATCAAGGTTTTTTTAGATATGTTGAGGAGCAACGTCTAGTGCACTAATAGTCGTATAAAATAGGCTGTAGATGCTAGAACTATACTTTATACTTCTCTTTATACTATGTAAACATCCTAGTCTGCGCGTAGGTGTAGCTAATAGGAGGCATAGTGTTGGTAGTGTATAAGCGGAGACGCTAGCTAGATTAGGGTTATTTTAGAATCCTGTCTTTAAGCCCTCTATAGGACTCGCAAGAGAGGTGTCGCTATAGGAAAACGTGCCTAAGGGATATTATAATGCCCTTCCACGCGCGTAACGACTGAGATAGTAATAAGTATAAAAAGTCGCGGAATATCGGAGATAAGATGTGTAATAAAGTGATGTAATATGCGATATAATAGGTTGTGTGGCTTTATAATGCGAGCTACGTTATAAAGTAATTCTACAGTTAGATACGGAGGGCTTAGGAGTTCTTGTGATTGTTATTCCTATATTATGCATAGTAGCCGTCCCTCCAAAAAGGCCGGCGGTAGGCCGAGGAAATATTATACTCCTACAGCAGCAGTAGAAGCTAAGAAGGAGAGTGATTAATAACGATATCGGCGTACACGCCAGCATACGAGTCTGACAGACTTTATAGTGTATAAGCCTCCGCTTCCAGTCAATATACCCACAGAAACCCTACTAGAGCTTAGTCTTAGGGCCAGCACTAACGTCGCTATTCCTCGAGAACACGACGGCCGACAAAGCAATATACCGTCTTACGCGCAAGCAGAACACGAATAACCATCCCTCTTCCTAACTAGCAAGGAAGAAGGGCTGATCGCTATGCAAATTAAGCAAGTACGGGCTGAAGAGCTAGAGTCTAACGTCGAGCAAGATAAATATAAGGCTGCCATCTTACACCAACTTGACGAGATAGATGCGAGGACTACGAATATTCTAATAGAAATACGGTATAGCGAGAGTAGAGGCCAATTAGACGCTGAGAGGGGTATATATGGTTTAGGAGCGTCGCTAAGTCCAGAGACGGAAAATTTAGGCGACTAGTCCAAAGGTCGACGGGATAACAATAAACCAGGACTTACTTACACTAGGCTGGTAGGCAAAGATATAGCGGAGTATAGAACTAGTGTATACAACTCGTATCATTTAGATCCATCCCCAGGCGCTCGCCACTTTGGCGAGGCTAGAAGGCAGGCACCTAGGCAGCGCAGCCCGCCTACTTTATCGTGGTCGATGCGGGGAGATAGTAGGTAGAGTACTCTATTTCTAGCACAGAAGAACACTCTTCTCTCTTGGATAAGACCTCCGCTAGGGAGCCTATCTACTAACAGCGATCTGTTTCAGCTAGTCGCCTAAAGATCTCCCAGCGTTACTACACATTCACCCTTATATCTATCTATAATTACTTCACGTTCGAATTTCGCCCTATCTACGGCTGCCACCGTGACCTCTAAGCGGGCCGCAACTATAACTCCTGCTGTATCTCTAGAACTATTGGAACAGACCGCCGTTAAGCTTATAAAGTAGCTTAGGCGTTTCTATGGTTACACACATAAGCAGTATAATAAGGCAGACTAGTTATATCGACGGCATCACTAACGTCCTAACGTGTATTCCGCATACTCTTCTCTTAGGCAGCTTACCACTTACATCTACGGAGACTATAATAGGGCAATACTCCTCCTAGACGTTCTTAGCAGCTCTAAGTTAATAAAGCTAGTAGACGTACGCGGCGTTGACTGCCGAGGCGCCTTTAAAGGCATAATTACGGTGGCTATAGCTAAGGAGGCGTAAAGTAGTGATGGTAACCTGCCTCTAAACTTATGCCTATCACAACACCACTCAAAAAGTACCAAGAATCGCGCCGCCGGGACGACTTTTGACATTAATAGTATCTACTACTTCCCTAGCAGCCTAGGCGTCGCTCGACAGGGAATTAACTAGTTCGCTAGGCCTTACCCCTTCCTAAACTTTAACGCAGATGTGTATTTTAGCTTAAAAGTTCCTAGGTACACCCAACGCGGAGACTTAGTTAAGAAGTATGTTCCGCTCTATAAGATTCCCTATTACTACTTTAGCTTAGTGATTGGCATGGAATCGCTTTTTATTTACATTTTCTTCCCTGCCCTCTACGTAGAAAGCTGATATAAGCATACTACCTACCTTAGTGACTAAGATTAGCAGCTCTGGTACGACGCAATTCTTAGCCCTACTCTAAAGAAGATAATCGGATGTGCAAATATCCTATAGTATTATCCCGCTTCTGCGCACATCATTAGCCTAGACTCGACTGCGCTGTCTGCCGAGAGTTTTACCCGGAAAGACTCTGCTTAGGAGCAGCTTCTAACGTACGCGCTATAGCTATAGTATCTCAACCCACTCTAGGACTATATCCTCGAGGCTATCGCAATTAATCCTAGCTTCAGTCGATTTGGAGGCGCTACTCTATTCCTAAATGTAAAGAATACCAAGCTAGCGTATATAGACGCTAGTCTAAGCTCGGCGTACGGGCGTTAGGAGCAGTACTAGTCTAAGGTTACCAATCCACAGTTCTATAGTAAGGACCGTACCTTTATAGACCTTAGGAAATAAGTTACCTTAGGGGACAGCGCTCTCCCGTACGACCTAATCCCTGAAGACTATAAGGCCGAGGTATACTTATAGAGGAAGTGTTACCTTAGAGCCTACGCTTAGACTTAAGAAATAGTTAACGCGAACGGGAGCTAGATAAAACGCAGTCCTAGGTGCACTATATATCCTTAGGCTATAATGCGAGATATAATAGGCCAAACGCTATTTGCTACACCGCATAGGAAGGAGAGCATAGATGGTCTAATATACTCTTAGTTCTATAGGCTGATTAAGACGCCGTTCGACACATCTAAGACGTACGTGTTTGATAATAAGTCTCTTAAGAATCTTACGCTAGATCCTGGGTATATCTAGTCTCTCCGGCAAGAAGGCGGAGGCATCTCGTTCTCTAAGGCTGTCTGCGAGTTTACGTATCTTCATAGTAAAAAGCGGGCTTATATAAATCTCACTGATAATCGCTGGAAGTCGTATAGAATTAGGGAGGAGTATTGAATTTCGTTAACGATAATAGAGGATGTCTGTGAGCAGTGGCGCTAATGGGACCTTTACGACGATATAATTGACGATACTAACACTCTACCTCCATACTACGTAGTCTCTACGCAAGACGTCCTTGGTTTCCTCTACGCTTAGATTAATAAGTACTATTTCCTTTTTGAGTATATCCTCGCGCACGCGGCAAGGATATACTCGCTACCTAAGACTATCGTTATAGTTGTGGCCCTGCGAGCACTCCGATTTTATTACAGCAGTAATTTAATCTAGTGAGAATCGCTACTGTATAAAGATCGCTGGGAGTATACCCATAGGTAGAAGATCGTAGTTAGGGAAGGTCTTAGGTTACAGGAGAGTATAGAATAATGCGGTATTAGCTAGTTCTTACCTAAGTTTAACTAGGTAACCTAGCGGTTGGCTCCACCGCACGGGGATAATATACTAGTTAGGAACCTACTTATGCATATGGAGTATAAGCGGAGATAGCGGGTAGTTAAGGATCTGCGCGATGTTTACATTCGCTTTAACTAGGCCGAGGCATAGTATAATTAGTATAATATTAGCTAGAACCCGAGACTGCTAGCCAAGTGGCTCGAGTACCTCTATATCCTTAACCTGCAGTAGTTCGATTCGGACTTATGGAAGGCTATACTAAAAGCTAATAAGCGCTACCCTAAGCTTATACCAGAGGCGATCTAGTAGGGCGGCGAAGTAGAGTACTGTTACCGAGGCATAAAAGAGATATTCTTCGTTAATAGAGTCGCCAGCCCACCCCATTTTGTGACAGGAAACAAGATGCGGTTTAAGAAAGTGGTAGATCTACTCAGCTTTCTATTCCTATAGGACGATAGAGAGGAGCGGCTAGGTTGGGCTAGTAAACCTTATTAAGCGATTTTACAGAAGAGCTTTGAGTTAATTAAACGACGGCTAGGTTATAGGAAGGCGGAAAGGTAGCTTAATAAGTTCCTCTATCTTATTCGTCTAACCCATTAGATCCTCCTATACCTATCGAATGCTGCGCTGATTGCATTAACTAAGACTAATCGCAGGCAAGGCCTAACGCGGAGAATAATGTGGTTTTCAGCCGTGTATGCGAATCCCGACAAAGTTAAGCTTCCTTTTCAGTCTATACCTTATACTATTATCACCCTTCTTTAGAAGGCGCGACGGGAGATGTTTAGAGACGGCTGGAACACACAGGAATAGGAGACATCCGAACTTATTAGGGCTTATGAGGCGTAAGGGGTTCGTATCTATAGCTAGGATAGCGCTGAAGAGTACTAGGTAGCTGGGAAGAGGAGCGTAGGGAAGAAAGGGTTTACGCTGGTATAGGAGCGGTCGCGGCCCCTAAGACTGATTATATTAGAGCGGGTTAAGAATAAAAGTCTTAATAAATTGGATAAGCTAATAGTAGAAATCGTGCGCGATTACAGCAGGGCGAGCAAGAATGTTTATAATAAGCGTGTAAGCATTTATAATAACGAAGGCGAAGCTAGTAGCAACTGCTATGCTCCTCTTAGGAGGAGTATAAGAGAGGTATTCACGCGTTAAGTTAATATTAATGATAGCGGAAATGATAAGTGCGACGAGGCTATTAGCGAGGGTAAATCAGGTAGTAGTAGTAGTCTTTTCGCGCTATCTTTAAGCAGCGGTTAGAAGTAGTAGTTAGAAGCAGCGGTTAGAAGTAACTGAGAATTATTATGTAATTAAGATCTCCATCTTAGGTAGAAGAGTGTAAAGTTCGATATAAGAATGGGAAGAGTATTATAGTGGGGTTACGGTTTGCGATTGCTTAACTACGAGCCTAGCTATATATATCGCATATAGTAAGAATACGTTCTACTTTAATATAGAACCTATAGTGGCCGTACAGTTCTACGAAAGGATCTAGGGCTAATTTTAAAAAAAAAGCTTATCTTTATAATAGGCTCTAACCGCCTGTAGAAATAGTAGTAATCGTCTTTTACTTTCCCCCGCTACGCGCTATTACGCAAAAAAAATATTCCTAGATTATTTTAGTATCGCAGTTCCTTAGACTATGTAAGTAGACATAGATAGAAAGAGCTTTTACCTATTCTCTAACTATAGGTAGCTGTTATCTATAGCTGCGTTTTTAGGACGGGTTCCTAAGTAGCCAAGACTAAGTCTTATAGAAAAACCTTACTGAAGTGCAAGATAGTATTAAGCTGCTGCTGAATATTAAGGTCTATAGGCAGAATATTTAAATTAAAGCGTCCGCCGCTGATTAAGCCTTAAGGTCCTATCTTAAGCGAAGACTAGGTAAGGAAAATTACCTATAATATACTTATAAGACTACGCCGTATAAATTAAACAACTACTAATACAGTAAGAGCTGTAAATAACTAGATAAGAGGTATTCTCTATAGTAACTCGCCGTAATTCTTCTTCTTATTCTTATTCTCGCTGCTAAAGTTTATTGTAATATTTATAGCTAGCCTCGTTAACTTAGGCCTAGCCTTCTGAGTTTTACGCGCTTTCTTAGACCCGGCCCTAGTAGGTCTCTTACTCTTTAATCGTTCTAGGCTTCTTTTTATATCCTGTTCACTTAGAGTATTATATATATTCCCTGCAACGGTGTATAGGCTAGCCTACGGCTCTATAAATAACGCTACTAGATCCTAAGGTTAGCTATCCGTTATATTTAGAAGAAGCTGCGTAGAGCTATCTAGTAGAGAGAGGTTACTAGCTAGTAATTCTATAGCGTAAGGTACCTGCGAGGAGGGCTTACTTAGGTTAATAAGCTCGTATACTATCTTACTAGCGAGAATAGTTAGCTAATAGGAGGATACTAGACCCGACTGCATAGAGTAAAGAGACGGTAAGGATATATTACATCTAGCCTTATTAACTAGAAGGAGTATATAGGAGCTAGGAAGCCTCCGCTCTATACCTATCCTTACTACTATAGTAGAGTCTATAGTAGCTGCGAGGCCTATATATTAGGGTTATATTACTATATATAGCGTAGATAGTAACTTACGCTCTACTAGGATACTAATACTACTACTAGCGACTGCTGTATTAAATTCTACTATAAGATTATCTATAGCTATACCTCTTATAGACTGTAATAGACTAGCTATTAGAACCGTATAATAAGTAAAGTATATTATAGTAGGTAGGCGTAAGGGGAGATAGGCAGATAAGTATAAGGAACGGACGTTAGGCTAGGTAGGTAAGAGAGGGCGGAAGAAAAAAGAAAAAGAGGCATAGTGACGCTAAAGATAAAGGGAATACAGTAGAGATAGATACTAAAAGAGCGTTAGTTTTTTATAGCCGCTACTTAGCTACTGTATATTGTATACGGGCTTACTATAAAGCGCAGTATAACGTAAAGATAGTATACCTAACCCTAGTGTCTTTCTACGTCCCTACTATATAATATAAAGACCTTAGCTATTAACTAAATAGTATAGCGAGAATAGCTAAACGTTTAAGTAACTAGTAGGGTAGTATATTCTAACTATTAGGCTTATATAGGGTAAGTTAGCGCTAGTAGTAAAATAGTTCGCTAAGGGAGGTATAGTAGAGACGCATAGATAGTTAGAGGTTAGAGTAAATACACGAGTACGCTAAGACACTTATAGTAGCTTCTAGAAGGCTTCGAAACGCTATACAGCCTAGATAGGTATTTCTTAGCTACTGATCTCGTTACTAAATATAGCTGCTTTGTTTATACCTCCTTCTATTTAGTATAGCTATTAATTAGCGCGATTATATTAAGTTCGGCTGCGTTATACTAAATAGGCTATACGCTAGGAGTGCTAGGGAAGTACCGTTTATACTAAGGTAATGCGGGTCTACGCATTATTATCATCTATCTTACGATGTCTCCGCTAAGGCCAGACCCTATGACTTCCTTTAAGAGCCTCCCTTATTATATAATCGTTTTCGCCGACAAAAGAATAGTAAGAAGTGTTAGTATTTATACCGCTGGCTTAGTAGCTAACGCGTTAAAACGATACTAGTAACTTAGTAGTTAGGGGCGTAATTATCATCTTTATAGGAGGTATCTCTATAGGATATAAAGATAAGTATTATTACCCTAATTATAACCTATATTATTCGTATTACTCTATCCTCTTTTCTTATATATACTTACTACTATACATTTCCCTTACTACTTTATATTCTCTTACGCTATCCTAGCTTAACTATCCTATAAAGACTATTTCTAGATACGCGCCTTCTGCGGATAATTTTACCTCTAAGTACTCTATATACCTACTATTAAGCCTACACTACGTAATAAAGCCCTTTTAATATGCGCGTATTAATAGTTACGGCTATTTTAGCATTTACTGCAGGTATAACTACTAAGGCTGCACTAGTTATCCTCCTAGATAGCCTCTCTAATAGCCTCCTATCTAGGCTTCTAATAACTATTAGCCTTAACCTACCCGTAGCTATTAACGATCTATAGATTATACACACTAGATAATATACTACGTTATACTAATAGTACTAGGAGCTAAATAGTCTAAGACTAGGCGTCTTAGGAGGCTTAGCTAGTAGTAAAGAGAGAGCTATAGTGAGGCCGGGGACGTAGTGGACGCAGGCGAGCTAGTAATATCGCTAAGAGTATAGTTAGCGGTATTAGTAGGGTAGTAGATACTATTTTTATTAGGTAGACGATCTAAGACTAGATATCTTAGGAGGCTTAGCTAGTAGTAAAGAGGGAGCCGTAGTAAGGCTAGGGATAAGGTAGACGCGGGCGAGGTAGTCGTATTAGCGACGTTATTAAGGGTGTAAGTAAAGGTATTAGCGGCGTAGTAGATAGAATCTTCGTTAGGTAGATAATCTAGGACTAGATATCTTAGGAGGCTTAGCTAGTAGCGAAGAGGGAGCCGCAGCGAGGCCGGGGACGTAGTAGACGCAGGCGAGGCAGTTATATTAGCGGCGTAGTAGAGGGTATAAGTAAGGGTATTAGTGGCGTAGTAGATATAATCTTTATTAGATAGATAATCTAAGACTAGACCTCCTAGAAACTATAGCTAGTAGTAAAGAGGGAGCCGTAGTAAGGCTAGGGCCGCGGTAGACGCAGGCGAGGTAGTTATATTAGTAGTGTTATTAAGGGCGTAGGTAAGGTAATTAGCGTTAGAGTAGATAGAATCTTTATTAGATAGATAATCTAGGACTAGACGTCTTAGGAGGCTTAGCTAGTAGTGAAGAGGGAGGTACAGTGAGGCTAGGAACGTAGTAGGCTTAGTAGAGTAGGAATTTACTAGGTAGGCGTTAAGTTACCGTATAATAGCGACTTAACTAGTCTAGATTTAGAGTTAGGTATAGATTTAGACTTTCGTAGTATAGATTTCTAAGATAGATAGTAGTAGTTTCTATAAGCGAGTATAGTATAAAAATATAGATTATAAATAAGTAAGTTTATTAATTTAAGAGAGTAAAAAATATACTATAGATAGGTAACTAATAAAAGATAGTCTATAAAGTATATAAAAAAATAAAGTAAAAGGAAGGTTAAGGTTTATATTAAAGGGGTATAATAATAGTAATAGTATTTAGGAGGCTATAAGGTAGGGTAAGAGTTAAGGGTTAGAGATTTATTTTTTTAGTATTATTAGAATTTAATGAATTATTTTATTAGAATTAATAAGAGTTTATAGGAGTTAGATAAATTTCCTTTCTTATTAATTAGTAGTTTTAATATAGTAGTTCTAGATTTATATTTTATATAGAATTAGGGATTAGAGAAGTTATAGAGTATAATAGTATTTAAGTAAGAGTAAAAAGAGTATAAAGTAGTAAAATAGTAAAGTAGAGATTAAGAGGGTTTAAAGTACTAGGGTAGGAGTAAAGGGGGGGTAGAAAAGGCCTTAGGTTAGAACGCGGAGCGTAACTATAATATATATAACTAGCTAACTAGCTAGAGTAAGGATATTAGGGTTAGTATAATATAAGTAGAGTAGATATAGAGTTTATTAAAGTAAGATTAGTTAATTAAATAAAGTATATAAGAAGTAGTAGAGTATATATATAAGGATATTAAGATATTAAGGTAAGTATTTTCTAAGTATAAATAAAGAGAGTATTATTTTAGGGAGTAGAGTTCTCTAGACTAGTTAGCTAGGCTAAGTTTATAAAGTATTTTAGTAGAAAATAATTTTAAATATATAAGTTATTATAAAAAGGATTAAAAATTCCAAATAGATTAAATATTAGGGTTAAGATAAATTATTAGGATAAAGAAGAATATTTTAAATTATAGGGAGTGAATAACTCGTAATATCTAGTATTAGAGGGTTATAGGGTATTATTTAAGAGTTTATTTCTTAGTTAGATACCTAAACTACTATGTACTCCTAAACTACTAAGTACCCCTAAACTACTAAGTACCCCTAAACTACTAAGTACTCGTAAACTACTAAGCGGCTCTAAACTACTAAGCAGCTCCAAACTACTTAAGTATATAAATAGGTAAAATTACTATAGGGTTAAAAAAAATTTAGCTATTTTTTTAAGCCTATCTTATAGAATCTAATAATAGGATCCTATTAATAGTCTTCTTTTTACTCTATAAGGTATTATTATTAAGTTATAACTATTAAAGGGTAGTGTTTTTACTATAGTAGCCTAAATAGGTAAGGTAAGCTAGTAGTAATAAGAGAATATAGGCTTTAGCAACCTGTACTTAACGCTATATAAGACTATATATAGGTGCCTAGGATATTTAGAGAGATAGGAAGGAGCGTTTTCTATACTTATATATATAGTAATATAGTATTTAAAGTGCGTATAGAGATAGAATAGCTACCTACTAGCGCATTTATTTTAACGCTAGGCCTAAAAGGTATTTATTTTAGAATTCCTAAAATAGATTTAATTTAGAAAAGTTCAGATCTTTTAGAATTATATAGGCTTAATCTATAGTATATAGTATTAGGACCTTATTACTAGTCTTATTTCTACTCTATAAGGTGCTGTTATTAAGTTATCGCTACTAAAAGGGTAGTATTCTTATAGTTGCGGGCGAAATAAGTAATATAAGCTAGTAGCGGCGAAATACAGACTATAGAACCTAC
>JAGTJM010000101.1:0-77823 GCA_020747015.1 Pyrenochaeta sp. MPI-SDFR-AT-0127 | reverse complement strand
GCCAAAGAATATCTTTAGACTTCCCTCATACACCCAACTTCAATATCTCTTTGGAGCTCGTCATCACTATCACTCTTATCAATACGAAGTATCCCCCATTCCACCCGTTGCTACCTACTATGGCCGACATCATCAGTCCTGGACCAACTCAAGAGCTGTTTGGGAACGAGGTTGATCTTGAGATGCACAAATCCTTTGACATGAGGGGCCTCAACAGCGCTCAAGCTATTGGTTGGTTTCCAAGCACCGCTCCCACCTATGCCTTCGATCCCCTGACGGGAATGATTGGTATTGATCCAAATGAAGGTGAAAATGCGATCGGAGAACAGTATGTCGACTTTGGTGAGTGGCCGGTTGACAATACCACGGGCTCTCATGAGTATCTTCACAGCACCACGTTGCCTGCAACCCCTCCGCTCCAAGCCTCCGAAATCTTACAGCAATCACAGTCGGTTGAGCAGCTAATGGCAGAGAATGCGCGTCTGAAAGCTCTCCTGAGTTTGCGTGAAGGTGGTCAAACACCATCACAAGCGCCCACTGCTCCCCAAACTCCACCACAGAAACCCTCCCTCCCTCAGACTCCTGATGCAACCCCTCGCAAGAAGACAGCTTATCGATCTCCTTCAGTCAAGACTCAGATGTCTCCAGCTGCCCTTGCAATCTCTCAACAGGTGGGACCTATCGAGGCCATGTGGGGTGCTGGCTCTCCTCATCGTCAATCCCAGCATTCAAACCCGGCTGCAACCAGCAAAAGGAAGGCACCGCCCAAGACGAAAGCGCCCTCCAAACGTGCTTCGGAGAAACGCTCCACAGCATCCGCGAACAAGGTTACCAAGGTCGCCAGGAAGGCGCACCAACGAAAAAGCGCTGCTAGCCCTCTCACCGCGAGCGGTGGCCTTCGATCACTCGAAGAACTCTATGCGTCTCCATTCGCCACACTCACAAAAGAGGAGAAAGCACTTATCCTTCTCCCTCTAATTCAGGGCATTGATCCTGTGACTGGCGAACGACTTAGTCTGCCCGGTACTCTCGGCATGATGGCTCAGTTGAGTGAATTGAATGACAGAATGAACAGCAACCTCAGCACCAATTTCGTTACAGACACCAACGGTGTCCTTTGCAACAATTCAATCATCGATGCTGATACACCTTTTCAAAACAACCCCACCACGTCCACGGATAACACGTTCAATCCCACCCAAATGGCAGATACAAATTTCTTCGATCAGACGCCAACCGCAGGCTTGAACACTACCTTCGCCGCTACACCATCGATCAAGTCGGAGGACCCGTTTCACACAAACACATCTACTTATCAAAACAATAATTTCGGCGAAGTTCCCCAAGATTTTGTGTACTATGGTATGGTTAATGGCGGCTTCAGCATGCACGATGGCACTGACCTCAACGGCCTTATGAACGACGATGGCTTCGGTATAGACATGGGCGCATACGCCATGAACACTGAAATGAACTTCAACACTTCTGAGATGGTTCAGCAAGCCACTGCCGAGCTGTCCAATGGCTACGCAACGAGCCGCCAGAACGAAGCTTTGGAACGCGCTGCGACGCTGCAGCAGATGGGTCGCAGGCGCTGAGCGATTGTCAAATTGCTGTACGATATTTATATGGAGTATGAAGGAAAGGCAGTTCGAGTGGATAATACGGCGCCGTGGCAATCTTGCTTTTCCATCACGATAGGATACCGCAAGAGGGCCGTGGCCTTCTGGGTCATACTTGGTGTATCACTTTCTAAGACATGCTCACGATATGGATTCAACGCTTGCGCATGAGCACAGCTAGTTCATTGATATGAAATTTGATATCATTCTATAACTTTATTGTCAACAACGTCCCAAGCCGTCGCAGATCCTCTGACCATGAATCTATTATGTAGTTGCTCAATTTCTCCGCCTTCCAACCCAAATCAAAGCTTTGGAGTAACCGCAGCCCTGCCTTTCGCATACCGCTCATACATCGCCTCTTCGAACTTTCTATTCAGCGCCGCGCACTTCGCATCACCAGGCGGCAATACCTGTCCCGCGTACAGCCCACACAGGCCTGTTTTACGATCCACCCACTCCAGTACCTTAGCTTAGTTGCATGAAGAGGTAGTCGAATTGTGACTTACCCAAATGAGATTTGGTAGCCCACCCCAGAGCATAGTCCCCGCCCTCTTTCCGTCAGGCGAATCTTCCATGATAAGCACACCTCCTAAACCCCAGTCTTTCTTAATCTCCTTGGCTGTGCCGCCCATAGCATCGTTGACCTGCAGTGTAGTCACGGTCAGCGAGATTGTTAGTGAAGCACATGACTACACGAAAATCATGTATAATGGTCTCAAATGTCAGTCAAAGCTAAGGGCGGAGGTCGACGACCACGGATGGGAAGATAGATGCTGGTGAATGATTGCAGACGTACCATATCATCCTGCAACACGGCATTCAACGTTGCACTACTACCTTTACCGAGTTGCGGCTTGAAGAACTCTTCAAGAGAGGACTTGGTAAGTATCTTTTCGTTCTCATCACACGTTAGCAACGCGTGGATCACCTTTAAATATTCCTCTGCAGTTGTGAAAGTTCCCTGGCCACCCATGCAATCTTCCACCTCCTTGCCATTGCCATCCTGATACGTCATCTTCGCTGAAGTATAGCGGACTTTGCCCGTTCCGTCTCTTACGCTCATGTCTGCCATTCTTGCCTTCATATCAGGGCGCGACGATGGAAAGAACGTAATGTCTCTTATCCCCAACGGTTCCCATAAATTCTTCTTCATGTAGGCTTCAAGAGTAAGGCCAGTCACGCGCTCGACAAGGAGGCCGGCGTAGTCGATAGAGGGGCCGTACATCCAAGACTCTCCAGGCTCGAACATGAGGGGTGTATCAAAGCGCTCTAGAAGTTTTCCAGATGTACCCGGCTTCCTGTTGTGGTAGCTGAGCCAAGCCAGAGCCTTGGGGTGGGTAGCATCGTATGTCAGGCCGGAGGAGTGCGTTAATAAGAGGCGGAGTGTAATAGGTTTGGTATGTTTCTCTTCGATAGGCTTTCCATCCTCTTCAAATCCTTTCAAGACAGGGAAACTCTCGAGCTCGGGAATATGTTTGTATACTGGCTCGTCTAGATTTACCAAGCCGCGTTCCACAAGCTGCATAGCACATAGAGATGTCATGAGTTTCGTGCAGCTAGCTACCCACATCACCGTATCCAATTGCAGTGGCTTTGCATTCTCTTCTTTCATCGAAGTCTTGCCAAATGATTTTGCGTATCTGAAGCCTCCATCGCGATTTGAAGCTACGAGAACGCAGCCAGGAATGTCTTTGGTCGCAATTGCGTTGCTAATTTGTGTCTCGAAGTCTGCCATTTAGGGATGTAACGGAATGGGAAGTGAGGCGCAGATTGGTTGTTGTATTTTGCTGTATCCCGCCCAGGATGGTGGTCTGTGGCCAATAAGTAGAAAGTTTCTTGGATTTACCTTTGTGAGATCTAGGGGTTTGAGAAGTAGGGTATCGGACGCTGACTCGTCAGAGGGAGGTTTGATGCAAAACGTCAATGCATTGGTGAGCAGTAAAGAAGGAAAACACTGAGCTATATAATGCGACAAGAATTATTTGGAAGCGGTGAAAGAAGAGGACACCTACATGTCCTTGAACGTGTGCCACCACAACTGAGGTACTTTGTCTGCCTCGGTCCATGAAAGCGGGGCATGTCAACCATGCAACTTTACGAGAACGTCTCATCTCATACATCCGTGCCGCGCAACACCACTGAACCTACGAATAGCATGAGCATTGCGAAAATAAATGACAGAGTTATTCCGTTAACAAGCTCTCGATACGCAACACTGCAAGGCACTAACATGCGAACTTCCTATATCTAGTCAACTTTGCCCGCTCACCGCAATCAGGCACCCGACATGTCACAGATAGCAGCAATGATCAAAAGCCCCATTGATTAATTCTCGTGCAACCTACTCTTCCACTACTTCAACGTTAGGTGAAACTTTGAATGCCCACAGCATAATCATGACCTCATCAGGTAGAACATGAAGCTCAGGATCGCTCTTGTAGCTGGCCTCATCCCGAATAACCGCCGCCATGCCTTCAATTTGCGCCGCGGGTTCTTCAGGCTCAGTTCTGGGAAACAAGTTGAAGTGTGTGGTCCATGGTCCTGGGTCAAATCGCTCGACGGCATCAGCGAGGGAGCGGTAGTCAAGCTCCGTAAGGTTCTTCATCGGTTTTAGATCTGGAATAGATTAGTTTACTTCAATTTACTTCAATAGAGTAGCAATAACTGAACTTACTGCCAATGTGGCAATCCCACTTATGACCTACATTCAATTCGCAGTCCATGCATGGCAGCCCAGAATAAGCCTCCATCTCTCCGTGAGGCCAGGGCTTTGGGTCCGATAACCAGTTGCTTGCTACATGATCATCTGAGTTTGTTCCATCTGGAACCATTCCTTCTCTACTTCGGCTTTTCTGGGGGCTATTAGCAAATTTCTTTGACTGTTCCCAACCAGTAGATGCTGCGTCCGTTCCCAATTCGATGGATGAGTTCCCGTTGACAGTAGTTGGAAGCCTTGGTCGACGTGTTCTTCGAACACCTCGAGTTGGGTCCAACTGTGTGTCGCTTGATATGCCCGAAGAAAGCTTGAATGATGTATGCGGGAGCTTGGTGGTACTTTCGACTTCTCCTCGGCCACTCAGGTGTAATCCAATTGGGACTATGTGGTACTGAGACTGTTGTTCCGGCAGGGTTGAGTCTTTCAGGGTCCGAGCCTGCGCGATAAGAGCCACTGAGGTATGTGTTGATTCTGGCCGAAAGGTTCGAGCTGTGCCTGTGGGTACATTGTATGGTGTGTCAACACTGCCAACCGAGTCGTGTGTCAATGGCCTGGCTGGCGCTGGAGATGTACTATACGGAGAGCAGTATTGGTGGCCGCGAGGTTTGGACCTTAACGAGCCTAGTGTATATGCGAGGGACGGGTGCGTAGTTAATTGCGAACTCTGTGAAGGTGATGGGGCGTCAGTCCTACCTTCGGCCGGGTACAACGGTGGACCGGGCTGCGAGGCCTGGGTTGCCTTATTGGGGTCGCTTATACTGATGTTTGTCAAGTGACTGGTCTCTGGCGGAGGCACTTTGACATTGTTATGTGCCGATGCCTTTCTCAAACCCCAATCCTTTGCAGAATTTTGAGGTACAGAGTTGAGAGGACAAGTTTGGGTATGGTCCGTCACCAATGCTCTTACCGTTGTTCCTTGGTCATTGTTCGTACTTTCTTCGCAGTTCTTCTGACGGCGACTACTATCAGAGAGTTGCTTTTGTGGGGAAGAAGTACTCAGCACGCTGTGCGACGAGGCACCGCTTGGCTGCGACGACGATAGCACAATTGATGTACTCAATGTAGGAGTTGTCGGCCGATTCTTTTGCTCCATACGCTCCTTGTTCTCCCAGAACTGCTTCAACGCGTTATGCGGCTGGTTAGAGTAGACGGGTACCTGATTGCGCAGCGACATGGGTTCACCCAGAATTCGCTTTGTCTCGTAGATGGTCTCCAAATGTTGTGCAGCCGAGCCAGATAATGGGCGTTTTAGGTATAGGTTGTTCATTCCTGGTATCCAGCGAATTGCTATGTCATCGTAAGATTCTTCGCCGCGGTCTTGCGCTAACAAGACCGACTCTGGGGTATCAAGTCCGCGAGCATGGGCGCTTCTGTCATCTGCGTAAGATCCGAACTTCCAGTAACCGTTTAGCATGTGGGACTCATCTACCACACGTATGAAATGATGGAAGCTTCCGTCGGGGCCTGGCACGTATCCTCGGTTGTATGCGCCCTGGTATAAAGACGGCGCAGCTGGGAGCGACTGCGGATGGGTTGTGGCTTGATTTGACGCCTTTTCGGCGCCTACTTCCTTTTGTGAACGGAGTCGCATCGTGTTCTTGAATGACTAGAGCGATGGGAGTGGTGGTTGAAGATAAGTGGAGACGAAGACTTACAAGCCTGAGGCAAGGCGCAACAAGGACTGAAAAATAAGGGCAGAGAAATCTGTAAGTGAGCAATTTTAGTACATGAAAGAGTCGCAAGGCTCGGCGTGAAGGTTGTGGTCTTGCTGTACCGTGAGCTACATAGCCTGCAGTGAAATACAGCAGGACCATTTCGACCATTTGAATCGCGAAACTAGGATTTTTGAGTATGCTCCTTGATCAGTGCCAGCGCTGGTATCAGCATGCGGAGTATCACGGGCTGTGGGAAGGATCTGTCACATGAATTTGTGTCGCAGTTGCCGCTCCTACCTTGAACGCATTGCGCCATTGTTGTTGTTGTGCACACTGTCCTATGTCTCCTTTCTTTCACAATGGCACATTAGCTAATTCTGGCATAGCTATGGCATTATGTCGCTCCTTGTCGTGTTTGCGGCGCACCTAATGCGCCATGTCATTGGGGCTAGAATCTCCTCGTATGGTCGCTTACAGAGAGGCCGTTTGCCGGTAAGAGCAATGTTCTGTGAGCAAGAAAAAGTTTTCCGACTGTTTTATTCATCGATATGGGCTTCCTGGGCTTATTACCGGGATTTACAGGCATTTGACACTACCGGAGATACGAAGTCAATGTGGGCCCCGGGCATCACTTGTACGGCTCGACGAACCTCTGACCTCTCCGCCCCCATCATCTGAACCACACTCTCCATCGACGGCACATATTGCACCCATCTCGTGAGCCATCCCACTGTTATTAGAGTCCCCAAATTTGTCCCACTATCCGCATGCACTGCAAGGTATCTCGGATGAGCCATCGCTACACTTTCCTATTTCCTCAACAGTTGGTCTCGGCACCCTAATACGGCAGAAGAAGGACGCGATAGCTTCTTGAAACACACTCAACGGTCAGTGCTTTAAGCCATCGTACACAAGTGCTGCGGAATGTTCTCCGACTCGATTTAGTGGCGTGGACGGTGGGTCAAGACCTTCCATGCTGGAATATCTTACCTGAGGTGAGTACGTGGGGCTGTGAGTCTATGGGTTCAGATTAAATATTCAAAGCGGTTCGGACAAAACTAAGGGCAAGCAGGGATGGCCTCGGGGGGACTGCATAGGTTTATGTGTACTGCGATTCAGTCGTGGCCTGGAGATAGTAAGCTCCTGGACGCTACTTCGCAGATAAAGATTACAGATGGTACTTTGATTCTCCACGAAGATCATCTATTTCTGGTCGCATCTCCATTTCTCAGGCCATGAAGGCTGCTCTACATGTGTAGTGATGCAGCGGCTACTCCCAAGAGCGAGCTCAGAATCGGCGGGCTACACAACACCAGAAGTCTCACCCCACGCATTCCTCGTAAGTAAATCTCGCTCCAACAGAACGTACCACGCACTCAAGGTACATTGTGCGGACAGAATGCTTGTTGCTAATCTCCGACAACAGGGAACGATATGGGCGTTTACTGTCCTGTCCTTTGCGCTGCTCCCCGTTCGCCTCTACGTCCGGTGGAAAACGACGCACCGCCTCTTCTGGGATGACGTCTTCGTGATATCGTCCTGGGTCCTTTCGCTCGCAATTACGATTACGGTCACTGTTTTCGAGAATGTCACTTATGATATTATGCTTATTGGATCCGGACACAGAGTTTTTCCTCCCAATGTCGAGGTCATCACCATGCAATTCACGCGAGTTTTCGCAATCATACCAATGATTTTCTACACTGGGATATGGTGTGTAAAAATAGCATTCTTACTATTTTTCCACCGGCTGGGAATCAAAAGCGTTGGCAGTCTGAACAGGTGGTGGTGGATCGTTACTGGTGTCACATTGGTGTGCTATGCGTCGTGCTTTGCGACTTTGCCCTACCGCTGCACTCTGTTAACTTTCCAGGTGACAAGTAGTCGCGAGTGTATGACACAAGGGCTTAGCTTTGTGAGCATGTGGGTGAACAGTGTCTTCGATGTCCTTACGGACTTTTTGAGTAAGTGGCTCAAGCTCTTAATGAAATAACCTTGACGGCTCCTGATACGAACAGTCATGTCAATTCCATTCCTAATTCTCAGGAAAGTTCGAATAACAAAGCGCCAGAAGATCGCGCTTTCAGGAATATTTTCGCTCGTGGTTGTCACCATCAGCTTTGCGATCATTCGAGCGACCGTCACTACCGTAGGCGTCAAGCAGCAGATAGATCCAGTATGGATGTACATGTGGACTAGTATTGAGCTCAACATTGGTAAGCACCAGCTTAAAGACATTAAAATATCCAAGCTAATACATGATAACAGCGATTGTTGTTGCATGCGTTGCTCCTTACAGAGCCCTCTTCATTCGAGATCGTAGCCCCCCACCGAGATCGTTCCAACCGCGACTCAGTTTGAAAGAAAAGGTTTCAAACTTGTTTGCTTCGACAGAAATATTTTCAAGAAGAAGAGGGGAACGAGGAGGGCATACATGGGCAACATCCGAGCTGCCGTATCTTGCACCATGGCCAGATAGCAAGGAGCATGCCCCAGATACAACGCTCTGCAATACAGGGCAGGATGTGGAGGGGTTTCAATCACCTTCACGATGCGATGAGCCATGGTTAACGGCAGAAATGCCACATCTTGAGCCGTGGTATGAGGAGGGGAAAAGCGAAAGAGTGTGCGAGTTGCAAGACGCGGATATCTTAAGTCCCATCCCCACAGCACACTTGCGTAGCTATCATACATTGTCATGATACATGAAGAGCACTGGCAAAGCAGACTTTTCACACACTAGCCAACTAGAATGGCAAGTATACCATCAGCCACATTTCTTCGAAAATCATGTCAATATTGGCACTTCAGCATTTGCTTTCTCATCTAGTCCATAATAATGATTCTGGTCACCTTTCTGTCCTAGTATCCCCGTATGCCAACAAATCGGCTAGCTGAAAAACAGATTAGCGAAGTTATAGAAAGCCCATCTCGACATACCTGCCGAATGTGGTCACATTCTCCTTACCGAAATTGAGGCTAGTCTAGATTCATACTACTTCAAGTGATCTTCATTCTACCCAAAAACATCAAAGACAATAATAACCGCTGTGTTTGCATTCTTGCGTGTAGCGTTTCCGCCCCATCCTCAATCGGATCACATTTGAAACAGTGAACCTGAATGGTTCTTGACGGCATTCAGCTGGAGCTACATTGTTCTTAACAATGTATGGTCACGGTATTAAACACCCTGACACTGTCACGACAGCAGAAATCTGCTTTCTTGGTCCATGTTTACGAGCTTGGATGAAACTGAATTGCACTTTGGTCAAAGCAGCAAGCTTCCCGGTAAATCCGGCGCGGTGTAACATGCCTACAAATATCTGACCTTGAGTGATGAGACTCCGACTTACATAGAACCTGCCAGCATCTTCAACAGAACAACGCCAAACATATGATATATGTATTGAAAGTCTCCCATTAGATATCAATCTGGAAAAAAAATTGTTTCTTCTCATCCTAACAATACATGGATTCGTTGGTGATCAAAGCCTCTCACAATTTTTTGCTTATGCGCGGCCTGCGAATCACAGCTTACCCATGCAACGCCAACTCTTTTGCGGCAGAAAACTTATGCATCTATGCCTAAGTTCCAGGGAACCTTTTTAAAAGCAACATAGATATAATGAAAACATTTGTGCTTGCAGAAGAGCTCAGAATTTTGTGTCTTTGTTTGACAAATCGGCATGGTAGCAGGCAAGACTGGGAATCAGTATAGCCGTATCATAAATGGCCATTGTGGTGGGAACTTCCTTCAACACTTGTCATAACGTAAGAGAAATTACTGCATTTTACGTCTGACGCTAATCCTTGGACCTCCGTGAGGTGAAGTTAGAGCGTTCACCATCGGCATACGATATCTGTCACTTGGGCGTATTGCAAGTGGACGTTTCGTGTGTAGTTATTGACTGGGTGAGACTTGGTTGCGAGTTAGGTTGCAACTGTATCGATATGAAAGATTTATTGACCGTTGCTTGTTTGTTACACCAAACCCCAAAGAGATCATGTTTCATGAAGAAGGGGATCCATTCCGAAGTATGCGACATTCAGTCTACGCAGTGCGTGCTGCTCTGTTGCGGCTTATGTGTTTCATTCCCTTTGTGATAAATAGAAAAGATCAGACCCGTGGCTCGTGGCTTATTTGCTGCTATTATTCCATGCACCGTGTTGTTCATCGTTCAGCCACTATCGTCGTTTTCCAATTTGCGGTCATTGGCTGCGTCTATTTATCAGCAACAGCACAGCCACGTTCGGCGTTGTCGCCTGATAGCGAAGTACGTTTCAACTCATTATAAAGCTGTCGGATCGTATTATATCATCTGAGAATTTTCTACCTTATGCTTTCACACCTCAGCTGTTTCGTTCGTTATACCTTCAAGGTTATCGTCACAGCCCCGGGATTGTTCGAATTATCCACGGCTGGAAATTGCGACATCCGGCACCAAACATGATTCTATCAATCTTCTACGGCATGCGCAGCTTCGGGATCAACATAATTTACGTGCTGGAGACACTATACCTTATTGCGCTTCGGATTTGGGAACGATCTCAAACAAAATCCACGGTTGTTCAAACAAAACCCACCACCGTGATTACCCGTAATTTCAAGGCAACAGCTCCGAGCCTTCCAACAAAACTACCTGCTTTTGTGCCTGGTGACAGAAGTGATAGCGAGATTGACTGGTCACCTTCCCAGTTCTATCTACAACCGATAGCAGGCGAACGAATCCGACTACTTGAACTTTATTCTGGAAAACCAAATGAACCGTTGAGGGGTTATCTCAGAACAAAAGAATTTCGCAGCTGGCTAGGAGACCAAGCTTATGAGGCGCTCTCGTACGTCTGGGGCCATCCGAGCCGCTGCAGATATATCCTGTTGAATAACAGACGCTTCCCTATCACCGAAAACCTGCATGCGGCATTGCAGCATCTTCGTTCAGCAGCCACCAATCGCACAATATGGGTAGACTTCATCTGTATTGACCAAACGAACAAGATCGAACGAAATAAACAAGTGTCGATAATGGGTGAGATATACAAGTGTGCACGAGGTGTCATTAACTGGCTGGGCCCGGAGACAGCAGATACCGCTGTTGGAATCGAAGCTCTATCATATTTGTTTGGGAATGAGGACATCACTATTAGACCTCCTTGGAAGATATATAAATCGGATAAACTTTGCGCTGGTCTCAACGACATATTGAAAAGAGACTACTTCGAACGTATATAGGTCGTTCAGGAGAGTGCTCTGGCCGTCAAAATTACAATTCAAGTTGGCCACCATACCATCACTTGGCGATGTGGTCCCGAGACCTATAGGGCCATCTGTCGCATAAAGTTCGCAATCATCTCTCCTGCGTGGGATGCTGCTGGCTTGCATGAAGTTAACTTCCGGCCATTGCTTGAGATTTTGGAGCAGAGCATGATGATTACAAGAAAAGAAATGAACAGGTCTTGTAAGGAGGTCACACTACTTGACCTGGCGTTTGACATGCGGTATAGAAGGGCGACAGATCGAAGGGACATGCTTTTCGCTTTGAGAAGCATGGCGCCAGAGCATATCAGAGAAAAGATAATTGTGGATTATGAAAAGCCTGTCGACGAAGTGTATGCTGACTTTTTTGAAGAGGTAAAGAAAGCATACATCGGCGAAATGCAAGTTGTGGATGAAATGGAAAAAGAAGGATTGATAGAGATGAAGAAGTTTGAGGAAGGTCCAAGCAAACGTAATTGGGGATGGTGATGACGGCATGGATGATGATAGAACTCTTGTATGATTTTCTTTACCAAGCGAGCTTGTCGGTGGATCATAGTGATGTAGGAAAGCGGAACAAAGAAGCCACCTCGATGTACAAGTGAGTACCCGGCTGGCAAACTAGGAGTATCAAGTGCGCTGCTTGTCATACCTGATCGGTGGCCCCCGACACGAGTTTAGACGAGATCGTCTCCATAAGCCCGGAAAGCATCGCTAGGTCCCGACTGTGTCACCAAGCATTTGGTCGCATTGATAAAACAAGGATATTGGGAGGACCGTGCACTTCAACGACCTCCAGGATGATTAGAACCAAACTTTCAGGTCTAACGGGAGAGCTCTTTTGACATGCGGGGCGGGCTTGAAGCCAATGACGAGATAGTCGGTATCCACTACTATTTTCTGGTTAGTAACCATTCTGTAGCACAGATTAATTAAGAATTTATTATGTGGTCGGATAAGAGTCTCTCTCATATAGAACAAAGTACTATTGGACACAATACTAGGCGTTTGTGTGTCATGCGGAACGACAGCAAGGGAGATATGAGGCTGAGGTGGCAAGAGTCTTGTCGATGCCTCCCGCCACAGTAACACCTCACTGCTTTGAAATACACATTTACCCTGCGATGATATTGCTGGAAAACTAGCCTCTTCAATTGATTTGGTGAGTATTTCATACGAACACTTTTAAGAGAAAAGAACGTTTCAATAGATTGAAACGCGTGAACGTTTACCGGGTCAACCGCGCAAATCTGCTCCAGTGAGTCAATGAGTGGCACGAAGAGTTTTCGTGTAATCCCGCAGATGTGTCCCGAGGCTCCTCACATCTTTCAGGATGCTCTTCCCTCCTTCCGCCAAGACGTTAGATGCTCAATCGCCCAATCAGAGAGCTGACTAGAGTACACAATGACACGGATCGTGCGACCACAAAGGCTCAGCTTATCAGATGATTGGCCGTCGGGATATGCAGTCATGATTGTTGTGGAACCCATAAGGTCCCAAGACTCCGCATAGTCAAAGCAAGTCCGGAGTACAATATGTAACGCAGGTTGCCCCGGTGAGAGATCAGACATTCCTAGCGAAGATTGAAAAGGCAACTTGTAACTACTTCTCTAACGACACAAAGCACGGCTTGTAAAGATCCAGGTCAAAATGAGCTCCGACGATGACTTCAAACATGAGGCGGTTCAAAAGGAAGAGCATGGTGGTCCTACCAACGGGCCTTTTGACGAAATTGAGGAAAAAAAGCTGATACGTAAGATCGATTGGAGGTTGTTACCTGTATTGGGCGCACTGTACTCCATCTCATTCATAGACCGCGGCAATGTAAACCACCTTACACGGGAGAACATAAATAGTCGCTGACATGTCATAGATTGGAGTCGCTCGCGTTGCTGGTATGGGACAAGATTTGCAGCTCCAAATAGGAGAGAGATACACTACTGTCCTTGTCCTCTTCTTTCCTACATACTTCCTACTCGAACTCCCCTCAAACATGATCCTGCGCAAAGCTGGAGTGGCCAACTGGCTTTGCTTCATTGCCTTCTGCTGGGGCATTATTATGATTGGGCAGGCCTTTGCAAAAAATTGGTGGACACTCGCTATTTGCAGAGTGCTTCTTGGTGCTATGGAGGCTGGATTTTTTCCTGGATGTGTCTACCTCATCACTTGTTGGTATGTAAGATACGAGTCACAAAAGCGGTACGTCTCCAATGTTTGATATCGCCCCTATTGAACCTAACATCTCCTACAGATTAGGCGGCTTTTACCTTCTTTCTGTTGCCATCGGCGGATTCGCCAATCTCCTAGCTTATGGTCTTATGCAAATGGAAGGTCTAGGCGGTCTACGTGGCTGGCAGTGGTAGATACTCCTTGCTCAAATCTCATCATGGACATGCGCTGACTCTATGATTCCAATTAGGATCTTCATCATCGAAGCGATCATAACCTGCATCGCTGCAATCTTAGCCTGGTTTGTGATAATCGACTTCCCTGACAAAGCAGAGAGGAAGGGATTCTTAACCCATGGCGAAGCAACCTTTATCCTACAAAGAATCGAGGACGACCGTGGAGACTCTGTGGCGGATCCATTGACTTGGACCAAGTTCTTTCACCATCTGAGCGATTGGAAGCTCTGGGCCTATGCTACCTTATACATGGGAACCACTATGCCGGTTTATGCGTTTTCATACTTTCTTCCGGTCATTTTGGTTGGGATGGGATACACAGGAGGACATGCCAATGCGTTATCTGCACCTCCGTCTCTTGTCGCTGCTATTGTAGCATTCGGATTTGCATGGCTAGGGGATAAGAAACGACTGCGCGGCCCCCTTATTGCTATTCAAAGCCTAATTGTTGTTACTGGACTAATGCTTGTTGCATATGCGAAAAACAATGGAGTGCGCTACTTTGGCATATTTCTCGGCGTAGCAGGTGCCCAGGGCAATGTGCCAGCTATTCTTGCTTATCAAAGCAATAATATTAGAGGTCAAAGCAAAAGAGCTGTTGGCAGTGCTTTGCAGATTGGGTTCAGCGCTATTGGTGGCATACTTGCTTCAACAACCTTCCGACAGAAAGATGCGCCAAGATATACAACAGGGTTGTGGGTCAGCGCAGGCCTACAATTATGGATACTATTGACCCTGGCTGTGACTACTTCATACTTCTGGAAGAAAAACAAGGAGGCAGACAGGCAGACAGAGAATGGAGAGCCTGTAGAGCCTATTGAGGGGCAGATCGGTTTCAGATATACATATTGATCAAGGCAAATGATGACATTGCAGAGGGCAGGTTACTGAAAGCCATAGCTCTCATGAGGCAACCGACAAATACAGTTTTATATACAATTGCAGGGAGATAAAATTGACTGCGAAACCTTCGGCATGAATCACACATGTCAAGCTTGAAATAGTTGTTGATTACTAAACTCCTGTTGCGATTGACTATTTATTTCATTGATGCAACAATATATATTATTTTGACACCATGTCTTCTCTTGCAATTTTTGAGAGTGGCGTAGCCCGCATGTGATATCACATTCTTAACCCGATGTGGTGCCGGCATACATGCTGACTAATTTAATACACAGTGATACCGGCCATTGACTTCGCTCTGTCGTTTTCGATTCAGTGTTCTTTCATCATTAGCACTCAGATTAGTATACAAAGCAATATCTGGGCCAAGTTTAGGTACTCCACCCTCGTCAACAGCTGTGCCGCTTCACTACGACATTGGGCGCTAGGCCCCGCCGTGTCGGATTTCACTTCGGCGCTACAGTGTGCCAATGGCAAGAACAATACATATGTCTCAACGTAAAGTTACGCTGACAGCTTTAGCATTGCTTCAAAAGAAAGATGACGGTAAGCGGATCCTTCAGAGAAAGTACCATTATCTCACAGATGGAAGCAGCCAATCGCTACACTACAGGCAGTCGCAATGCCCGAACTCTACAACTCGATGCCCAGCAGTCCACAAATAAACGTATTATATCTGGCTCCAGGACAAGAGATCATTAGCCCAGAGCAAGTCGAAGCGTCTAGCACGGAAGTTATAGCTACAGGAGCTGGCACACAAATCGCCAAGATCTCTCCGTCGATTTTGGTCAAATATGGAACGCATGCATCGCTCATCGAAGCCAAGACGATGCTTTATGTAGCAGACCAAACTTCAATACCAATTCCGAGATTGTATGCTGCATATGCCTACGGACCCTTGAATCGAGACATCGGCGATTTTGGGAGTGTTTATGATACTTATATCTTCATGGAGTTCATTGAGGGCGAAGATCTTGAAAGCGCATGGGAAAAATACAATCTCGAAGAGAAAGAGACAATCTCGTCAGATCTGAAACGATACATCAGAGAACTTCGCTCTATTCCAGCGGCCGACTACATAGGCTCAGTACACGGTGGACCAATCACTGATATCATGTTGGAATGGTCCACAGCTTCGAAAGGTTAGTTCTAAGCCGTCTTACACATCTATTGGGATCGCTTATCCTAGTCATTAGGTCCATTTAATAGCGAAGGAGACTTCAACGCTACCATTGCTGAAACCTACGCGGCCAAGTCAAAAGGCCAAGTTGGCCCGTATATTCGTGGCATGCTTAATGCGCATAAACATGGAATTGTCTTTACTCACGGAGACTTTAGGCCCGCAAACATTATCGCCAAATATGGTCGCGTAGTAGCCATTATCGACTGGGAAATGGCTGGGTGGTACCCAGAATACTGGGAATTTGCTAAAGCATTTTACATTGAAGGATTCACCACTGATTGGGCAACTCATTTACTGGAAATCCTTACTCCCTACTATTGCGAGCAGCTGATGCATTCCAAACTAATGAGTGTATTGTGGTAGTCAAAGATGGCATCCTGTGGTAAGAGATTTTGGGGTACACATTAACTGCGATCGTGAAAGCTTGGCAGCAGACGTTGCGGGTATGAATAGACTGTGCAGTTAGGACCAGAACCCCAAAATTCTTCCAAAGAGAACCGAGGTGGTTAAAAAAGTCGAAGCGGATAGAATAGAGGCTCATCTCTGCAGTATATCGGTGATCGTAACCAGGAACACACAACTGAACCAATGAGATGAGACTACAGAAATTCGTTCAATCATCTAATTTAAATTAACGAAGACTTAAGGGCAGAGATGGCAGCTCGAATATTGAAGGTACAACGAAGCAAAGCATTCCACCACATTTAACGGACATCTGAACATCGTAATTAGTCGCTCTGGACGTTAGTCGTAGATCGATTGGGCCAAAGCATTAATAACAATGCGAAGTCTATCAGCATATTCGCATATCCGCATACCAAGCTGCGCTGTGGTCTTCAGAGCAACCTTCGTAGGCAGCTGTGTTGAATTAGTTCTCAAAGCTGGTAAGTTGGAAATCCATTGTCGAAAGACGAAGGAGGTTACTTCTAAAGATCGTCGGGTGGAGTTTCAAACACCAGGATTGAATCTTGCTCTTCTTCTCGTGCATGGTTTTGATGATGTTCATCAAGGTGACATATCTGTTGATAGCTCTCGTTAGCTTGTTGACCATATCCGCTGCAAGTCCTGAGCTCAAGTTCTGCAGCGAGTGGAGTCTCTTCTATCAGGGCCATTTCCTGTGCTTCGCCAAAGTCTTCTAGCCGTTGAGCATGCTGAAACCCCCCATGCCGTTGTGAAAACTTCTTGGCCGCTTTCAAACTTGTACCAGATCTGTTACAGTCACCATCCTTGTTGAATACGCTTCCGTGGTCTACAACTGATGCAGCTACGTCCCTCAATGATGATGAGCGGGGGAAAGCTCTGAAAGAGTCCTTCCGTTTTTGTAAAGCATCTGTGTCGTACGATATGGGTGCATTGTTGAGTGGAGCATTGCTGGTGTCTTGATTGTCAGCACCGCCGCTTCGTCTGGAGGACTGACGGTTACTATGTAATTGCCCATAATCTTGAAGACTGCTGCCGATGATTTCTCCCTCACATGACATGCGTTGGGTTTGGTTTGTGAATTGAGCGTTTCCATATTCTTCTCTAATTGATGGTAGAGGGGTGTTCGCCCGCCAACGTTGAGAGGCCGATAACTTTTGTAGCATGTTGTGTGTGGGACCAGAAATTTGACGAGTAAAGAAGCGTGAAGCTGTCTCTTGACTCTCTGAAGAAGTCGTACGGCGACCAACGGTCAAAGTTGGTACAGTTTTGGAGATGTTTTCGATAAGCTGGAAATCTTTTATGTGCGGCTCCCAGTCTCGAATTGACCTTTCGTACAGCTTTTCATAATCTTCGGCATGGCACTCATTTGCGAACCATGGATGTGCTAGAGCTTCTGATGCAGTCATTCGTTCATCCTCTTCCAGTACTAAAAGGCCTCTGATGAAGCTTTTCGGGCGATCGCCAACCACGCTCCAAAGAGGGTGATAAGACTCATCAAGAACACTCAAGTCACAAATTGCTGAAAGGCTGACGATCACCGCTCGAGGATTATCATAGTAGCCAGGATGCTTGCGGTCAGTGAATATCACATCTCCAGTAAGTATCGTAGCAGTGACGGAGCCAATTGACCACATATCAACGCTCTTAGAGTAACCGTCTTCGACAGGAATGGCTCGATTCGCCTTATGTATCTCTGGAGCCGCAAATTCCAGCGTACCGACACAGGAGAACATTCGTTGATACTTATTAGGTTCCACTGCACTTGCATTATTCTTACCAGGTAGAAATCTGGCATTGCCGAAGTCTGTGATGACGGCACGCGCGCCATCCTCTAGCGACGTCATCAATATGTTGTCAGGCTTCAAATCTCGGTGCACAATATCCTGATTATGTAAATACTCGACGCCCTTCAGAATTTGCTGAACAATTACGGCTGCTTGGACGTTGTCGAGCCGGCCGCCCTTGTACTCGAGGAAAGAGAAGAGGTCACCGCCTGTGACGAGCTCTAGAAAGATGTAGATTGTGTTGTGGCTCCAGAAAACTTTTTCGAGGCTGATAATATTTGGGTGGCTTAGATCTTTGAGGATGTCAAACTCACGAAAGCATCTAGCTACTCTGGTTGGCCACCAATTTTTCTTTCCTTTGGCGCACGAGCTTTGTGCCTCGGAAGGCAATTGTAAGTTGGGAACCGCAAGTTTCTGATACATGTGATCCAGTCTTATGATCTTGCATGCGAGTTGTCGTTGTGTCCTTTGGTGGACGCTTACCAGCACCTTACCGTACCCACCCTCACCGAGTAAACGACCAGTGATAAGATACCGTGAAGCGAAGGCATTGCGCTCCCGCTGCTGAATCACAGTCAAGTCCGCATCTTCTACGTGTCGCATCGAGTGGTAGATCAGTGTCACTTTGTCTGATAGATATAGCTTATCGTTGTCGTCTAGAAGGAACGTACAGTTTGGACCCATAAGAATACCGTGGTCCTGGGATGCCGAACACTCAGAGTTGCTCTTCTTAAGATGAGTACCATTAGCTGACAAGTCAGTCGCATATACGAAGGGTGCAATATGGGCAATAGGATCCTGTTCGTAAAGTATGCAGTGAACTCGGAGATGCAGTCTGGAGATAGTAAGGTCGTCGGACCAAGAGTAGCGACTACCACAGGAGTAAGAACAGTCTCACAGCGGGTTGAGAAGACAGTGCTCTCACCAAAGCTCTGCATCCCTTCCAAGGTGAAATTGCTCATTCCCGCATATCTCGATACTGCTATGGGTTGCTGCCATGGTCAGTAGTTGGAAGACGCACAGCTCAATCAACCCTCACCGTGTGCAGCGCGACCAGCAACCTGAATCTCGAACCACGCCACTGCTTCACCAGCCATCTTCTCGGAACAGAGTCCTCCGAACAGACTCCCTCCACTGATATGGCTCTCGTAAAATGTGCGCATACGTCTCATCTGGGATGGTCACGCAAGGCTGTTGGCTTCTCGAGGCCAAGGCGCACTAGCCGCTAGCGCCTCGCTAAGCCGCCCCGCGCACGCACAACAAAGAGCTCAGAAGAGCTCCTTCCAACCTTTCTCTTCTGCACCCACGACACTCATCTCGACAGCAACGTAAGTTCCCAATGCCTGCCCTAGATCAGCCTCAGAATGCTCAATTGAGTACACTGGTGTGCTCTTTGAGCTGCTGTGTCTTTCCTATCAACCCCGCACTTGTCTGGTTCTAGCCACTGACCTCACATCAGTCAGCCGACAAGATGAGAGCCAAATGGAGGAAGAAGCGCGTTCGACGTCTCAAGCGTAAGAGAAGAAAGACGAGGGCTCGTTCGTAAGTGATCCATTACCGCCACCATCCGCATTCCTCAGGCCTAACCACCGCACAGCAAATAAACTACTCGCCCCTCAATCTCGGCAACCACCACCTCAATACTGAAAGATGACGATTCATGAGCAATACGTTTTCTACGCACAACTTCTCGACTGGCTCGCAATTATTTGTTTACCGCATCGCTTCAATCCGATTTCGGGCTACGTCATACGGCTGACATGTGACACGCGAGCTTCAATTTCACACGGGAGGTTTCGATTGTGCTGGATTGGGGAATTTGGTGGGATGCTGGTCAATCGCTGCAATTGCACGTTGAGGTTCTCGACAGTTTACTTGAAAACACGATATGATGATCATTCTAAAACCGGCTCGCTTCCACTTGTGGGAACTTGCCTTTGACTGATTAATCGCCATGTGGACCATCACGATAACGGAATCAAAAATGCTTCACGACAAAATTACTTGTTTCATTGTGCGTGATGTGAGGACTGAGATACGCTACGTGAATTTCTGCTCATCTATTTCTAAATCGTCATCTCCTTAACCTCGTCTATGGCTCATACCACAAGGATATGTGAGCTCACGTGCACTTGAACAGTAAATCTTGTGTTGTAAGGTGAAGATGCTGTTAGTATTCGGAGACGTGTCAACGTCAGTTTGTCCTAATCTTCGCTTTGACGAACGCCTCGGTATCATCCAAGGCCTCTTGCACCGCCTTGATCGATCCAGGAGGGAAACCAATGAACCCATGCGGCGCGCCATGATAAATCTTCACTATGGCTTCATGTCCCCACATGCTCCATTTCGCACCCATCAGCACGCTATCATCTAGTAAGGGATCCTCACTGCCGCACGTGAACAGCGCTGGCGGCAACTTCTTGCCTCTCAAATCCGCGTAAAAGGGGCTGATGGATGGGTCGCGACGTTGTTCAATGGTGGTGTTGGGTAAAAGTGCGTTGATGTAGGATGTCATCACATCGTGGTCAATCACAAGATGCGATTCGTGGTGCAGGACATGCGGTAGGAAGAGAGACATGTCGAAGCAGCCAAAATGTAAAAGCAAGCCGGCGAAGGAGAAATCCGGCGTGGATTTCAGGAGACGTAAAGCGACCAAACAGGCGAGATGACCACCTGCGGACTGAGAAGTTCGGTCAGTATCGTGCATGATAGCGCAGAATTTGGGAATGTTACTTCGCCGCCGGTGAACAATAACTCTCCGCCGAACTTTTCTTTGCCGTTCTTAACGAGCCACTCCGCAGCGTCGTAGCAGTCCTCTGGTCCTGCTGGCCATGGATCTTCGGGCGCGAGGCGGTATCCGATTGAGACGACCGTCAATTCGAAGTGGTCGGCCATGTACTTCAAATACGGGTCCTGACTGTTAGAGTCAGTCCCCTAACTATCCTGACTCACACCTCGCTAGAAAGCATAAAGGTATCTCATGTTTGAATAAGACATACTAAGCTTCTGACATCAACACCCATCCACCACCGTGGATATGCATATGAATGCCCTTGCTCAACCCACTAGCCGGTCTGAATACCCGATACGGGATATCTCGACCTGATTCACGAGATGGCAAGCTGCCATTCACGCCTTCTGGAAGAACAACAGGTTTAGGGAGAGGCGTTTTGCCTTCCCAACGAAGCTTGCGGTACTCTGCTGCTCCAACCTGTCTAGTTGTAAGTTTGAACTGTAAGAAAGACGAGAAGGCAATGCTGAAATACTCAAAAACATACCTCGTACCACCTAGGACCATCCGCCCATATCTTAATCAGCTTCTCATTGAATTCTAGTGTTTGTTTGTCGATCGTTGAACGGTCAAACTTCGATGCGTCGATTGTGAGGTCCGACTTCAGCGACATGATGAATTGTCAAACAAAACTTTGCCAAACAAGAATGAGGAGCAGGTGAAGGGTGTAAAGAACAGGAGCGAAAGGCTAGAGCGAGACAATCAGACTATAGTAACATGGTCGCCTCGGAACAGTAGCTAACATGGTGGGGTTACGCGGGGTAGATCCGGGTGGTTGCTTTTACTTTTATCTCCGAGAGGTATACGGCACCAATTGTACCTAATTCTCGGGTTACTCGATTGGACAATGCCGGTTTGGCTACAGTTGAAGTTATGGTCAAGGTTCATTGTGCTCAACTTTTCGCGGTGTAATTGTTTAACGGGAATAGGACGATTCTAGGAGGAAGTGTAAAAATGAAAAGAGCAGGTGAGATTAGGGTATTGGAAAGTGATGTTCAATGAAATTTGGTTCATCGACCACTCTTGGACTGCATCCTAGGTGTCGAAATAGAAGAATGACCGTTAGACTGCCCTTTCCCTCGTCTTCGACTTTGCCTCTCATCTTTGACAAACCATGATCTTACGAAAATGGTTGCGGCAGCAGCCACACGAAGCGGATATGTAGCGATATTCCAGGTTCTCTGCAAAACATAGCTAGCAAGACTCGAAATCCAGCTTATCGTCATGGAAATCATGCCAGGTTTTTGACCTGTCCTGGCAGCTGCAGCAGCCAAAGAGAGCGCATCCCGTAACCGTAAGTCGAGCTCCTGAAAGCGCGCCTCAATCTGTATAGATTGCGCCATATGCCGCTTCTCGTATCGTCGAACTGCGCGATTGAGAGCGTCCAGCTGAAGTTGCATGCTTTGTCGCACTTCAGTACTGACTTTGGCGATATCCATATCAGTATTCGCGACCGGCCCATCTAGCCGAGCCTCCAGTTCCGCCAGTCGCTGCGCAATCTGTTGCGCGTCAGCGGCTTTCAACTCATCTCTCGGATCCAGCTTGACAATGCGTTGAAGATGCAAAATTCTGTCCCTTTTCATTTTGAATAGGCGACGGAATGGTCGAATCTCTGCGCCAAGAAGGAACAAGACCAGATTGAAGTTTGATACTATTCCCTCTGCACGTGTGAGCTGTGCACGTATTGTATGCAGCAAAAGTGCACCGAGGAGCGGGCCAAGAAAGCAAGCAACAAAAGCGAACACCTCTTGTCGCTTAAGCTCCTCGCGCGCCTCCTTTTGTGCAGCCGCGGCGGGTGATAGCTCGCTACGGGTGGTGGGTCTCGGTTCGACTGGGTCGTCTGCTGCGGTTTCGGGGCGCTCATCAGGACTCCCTATACTGTTTTCATCCTCCTCAAGAATCGTATCATCGTATTGTGTCTCGGGAACTTCGCTGTACTCATAGCGCCGTTGCTGAGCCTCATGATACCAATCCCTGCTCCAGATCAGCGGGCGAGATGAATGCCTTGCTTCACAACTCACCATGGAACGCGTACACACCAATGCAGGAACCACGACGCCAGAGCTAGCATCAAGATATCCGTCGCAATGGCGGCTCCATTCTCATATGTCAAGCCTACAATTGCTGGCACAATCGCAGCCACAATCGGCGTCGATATCCAGTGTGAAGGCTCGTCCGAAGACGTGAACCTGTCCATGTCATTGTTTCCGCTTGTTTTGAGGAGATTGTCGGTCGAAGATCGAAAAGAATGCCGCGAGTCGGAAAGGTCGGAGAGGAGAGAGCTTCGGCGGCGAGGGAGGGCTGGTGTGGAGGGTTGGGCGCCTTCAGCAAAGGATGCTGCACGGTTCAGCATTCTTTGGCGTAGTACAGGATGTATCTGGGAGCCATCGGCATGGCTCTCGGGAACCGCGCCATCCATGGTGGTGAAGCGACAGCGTAATGAGCGATTCAGGCCGAGGATGGAGGCCTAGTCTATGTGTCACGATACGAGCCTGGAAGGCGCGACGGCGCAGATATTCGAATCACGTCGTGGTAATCGTGGCAACCTTGGGCAACGCATGCTGGACGCTCTGGTGACGCTCACATTCCGTGCTACAAAGTCACAGCCCGTAGTTCGACCAGTGGGCACCTCGGAAGCGCAGGGGTTACGTCATACATCAACAAGAACATCAACACTTGGATAATCGCGCTGCCAAGAGCAACGCAACATCCTCATCGTATCGAACATCTTGTATTCGCGCAACCCATTGTCGCGTACAGCAGCGGTATCCATGATCGGACCTTCAACGGTCACTTAGACGTGTTGACGGAGCATTGGCTGTTCGAATCAACACGCGATCGGCAACAGCAACATACCTCTGCTTTTCACTTCATTAGTATCCCATGGACCTGTCGCGAGTTGAACCAGTCGGTGGTCGGTGGGACGTAGCCTCAGTCAGATAAGCCGTGACATCTTGGAGTACTGTTCGCAATACGTGGACACGGCAGCGCTCGGGACTGAAGCCTGTGCTATTTACCAACGCCTCCCAATGCACAATGACTGAGATTCAGCACCAATATGGAGCGACTCAAACATTGGTTCAAGTAGTGTTGCAGACACCCCCACTTCTTCCTGTTTATTTTTCTATTCATGTTTGGCAGCTTTCGTCACATTTCCTATTCAGACCCGAATCCGGCAATTGCAGGTCTTGCCACCATCACCACCAGGCCGACACTGCAGCCACGGTACATATGTCACTAATAGCACCTGCCAACAGGTTCAAGCCAACCGGTTTCGTTTCTTCAGCGACCAAGCCCCGTGAACAGGTCTCAAATTCCTGTAGTTGCTTGCATATGTGAAAAAGACAAGAGTAGCTATTGAGCGGTATTGAAAGTTGAGACACTTATTGAGAGATGACATGCGCAGTCACAGTCCAATTTTACGCATAATGAGGACTCACCGCTCGATTCTCGTCTCTTCTCGCCCTCAGTCAGTCACCATCTTACTCACGTTCTTGCCTCAAATATCATTACTGTCCAAAAGATTCCATCATCGACGCAGCCTAGAACAAAGAAATATCAAAACCATTCACAGGTGTACTCTAAGTAGCGGCTGCACCCGAGAAGAAGATCCAGGCTAGTCGATTAGACAGCCAGTCCAAAAGGGCGCAGAACTCGTCAACCTTGCCATCGCCTCCCCGCACCAACTGTGACCACACGCATCCTCACTGCCGTAAAGTCTGCCTGCTCCTATATTATGAGGGCAATTCACGGTTTCGATACCCCTTCAGCGGTCCCAATACCTCCTCTATATCCGCAAGCCATCGTTCTTCCAGTTCTCTCCTTCCCAGCATGGTTACTCTGCATACCGCCAATGATATGGCATTTCTCCCAGCGCAATGTCGCAGCCGGCTCGCTCATCTTATGGATCGTCTTGAACAACGTGTTCAACTCTATCAATCCTCTTATCTGGCCCCGTGACGATATTTTCGACTGGTGGGATGGCAATGTATGGTGTGATATCAATGTACGCATACAGATAGGTGGCACGGTGGGACTAGCAGCTTGCACCGCTATGATCGTTCGCAAATTGGCAAAGGTCATGGATACAAGCAATATCACGATCTCTTCGAGCCGAAAAAGCAAGGCCAAGGAGGCGCTGCTGGAAATCTTTTGGTGCTGGGTATACCCCTTGATCATGATTCTCGTCTACTACGTGGTCCAACCTGTTCGTTACCTACTATTTGGCATCGTGGGTTGCATTTCTGGATTTGATACAAGCTGGCCCAGCATGGTCCTAAGTTTTATGTGGGGTCCAATCACTATGCTGGTTGCTGCATTTTACGCTGGTAAGTTCTGCCACTTTTATATGCCTCCGGTAACATGGATTAACATAAAACCAGGTCTTTTAGTGTACCGCCTATACCGCTACCGTCGCGAATTCCATCGTCTCATTTCCGCCCGCAACACAACTAAGTCACGCTTCATCCGTCTCTTCACTATCTGTGTTATCATAATTGTTTTCTACCTTCCCTACAGCCTCTGGGTCCTCGTCAATCTCTGCAGCGCGATCACACACCCTTACGACTGGGGTCGAGTCCATGGACCCAAATTTAACAGTATTGTGAAAATTCCGGCTTTGGGCCAAGTTTCGATTGAGAAATGGGTTCAGGTTGCCACAGGCTACGTCATCTTCTTTGTCTTTGGTACCGGCAAAGACTCGTACAATCTCTACAAGAAGATGTTAGTAACACTCGGGCTTGGCAAAATATTCCCAAGCTTATATGTTATGCGCGAGAGTGGGGTTTCGACGCCAACTAGCTTTGTGGCTGCGAAAACGTGGGGATCGAACATGTCGGCCAAGGCGAGAAATATGATTTTCTCGAAGACTGACTCCCAAAACAACTCTACTATAGATACTTTCAACAGCGACCCGCGCAATCACTCGGTGGAGCTGGACTCTATCTCTCATCTGCGACCAGTAACAACTAGGGACACAATCTTCAAATCAACACAACATAACAGCCAGCAGGAAGAGCCATTTTTTCTAAAACAGATCTTTTCCAATCAGGGGGCTGGCGCTTCCATATTGCCATCGTTCTCTCGCCGGTCCTTCTCGGACAATACTAAGCCAAATGCATTCGCATCTCATTATATCTCGCCTGGCGTTCACGCTCACGCTTGGGCAACCGATACCGAATCTTCAACGCAGGTCAGCGAACCAGGTGGCGTGCATGTGGTTCGCGAAGTGCACCAGGATCGCTACAAGCGAGGCAACATCGACAAGGAATGTAAGCCACAGGAATCTTGGGCTTGATGTCTTGTAATCATCATCACAACGATCTCGAGATTACAGCATCGTAACGAGAAGCAAGCTGGTCCGTTCTCGTTACGTATACAAGCTACTAGCTGGTGGGAGCATGGTGAACCTGAAAACTGGAAGAACCCGATTTCTTTCACTATGCAAAACCAAACTACAGTTTATCTTTAAGTACTTAAAGTCGGACATATACGGTTAATTTCTGTACCTAACATCCCCAGGATGTTAACGCATTGTCACTAACTTCAAAAATGACCCTACCAATGTCTTCTTCCGCTTTTGAACCTGAGCTTTAGCCTTAATAAATTAATCCATGTATAAACTGTCCCAAGACATGTGGCGGTGTAGCCTGCGCCGATTATGGTATACCAGAGCTTACCCTGAGCCTACAAAGCTGCTCGGTATCGGGTCATTACGGCAGGTTGGCCCATATCTAGGCCCGCCCACTAGAATTCTAGCTGGTTTCGCCAGCGAACATACTTCATGTGCCAGCTACTATCCACGATTTAGCGTTGGGCCAGCGAGAGCTTTCGCAACATTCGTGCTCCTTGGTTTCATTGTGTAGCGCTGCTGGTGAACCTCGAGGCCAGCGCCACACTTGGAAGCCCCTAACCTTTAGTTGATCTTCGAGATCCAATAGCCCCAATTTAAGTCTTACACACTGGAGCAAATAGAGCAGATATGATTTGATTGTTGCAACAAATAAACAAATGTTTTACACACTTGTAGCGGCACACTAACATCTTCTCTTGCGTCTCAAAGCAGTTACTGTCGTTTGTTTGACGTTCACGTCGCTACATTGCTCGAGATGTAGCAATCATAGTAGACCATAAGGATTCTAACAAAGCTCTATCCACATTCACGCTCACCGCACCGTAGATATGGCAATACAATCCGCTTGCTACGTATACTCTCACACACTTGCCCTGTGGCGAAGAACTCTCCCTCATTCTGTTGTACACCTAGATTAAAACTCAGGCTAGTATATTGCTAAGTACATAGTACTCCACCCCCACTAATACAAATTATAGTATTTACTACGACTACTTCAGATCTTTGCTTCCATAACTGACAATGAGGTATCTAAAATCTGCTGTTGGACGAATCAGCAATAATAGAGGCATTCTCATGTAAACCTTATCGAGAAGGGGTAATAACATGCCTGCTGAAATTAGACGAATGCTGATGCGATCACTACCTTCATTCCGACTTGTACGTAAACTGTAGCATAGCTGGAGAGACAAAGAAGGCTGATGAGCCCACTAGGCGTGTTTTAGACCCATAATTACGCTAATCAATTGAGCCAGGATCCCCACCTGGACACTAGCTGGATTTCCGCTACATTCCAAATGCTAGTTCCACGGGGCGCTATAGTCCCTCGAATACTCCCTGAGGCAACAATATGAGCAGATTTCGAAGGATCAGGGTGTATGTTGGGCCGTTTTTAACGAACATGCGCAGTTTATTTCGTAGTAAAGTAAGATGATACATGCAATGTTAAGCATAGCTCCTGCCTAGTGTCCAGAATCTCTGTAAGATTGTCTGCATACTATGCTACACATTCTACTAATAGAAAATTCGTAGTCAGTAGTTTAGACTATAAAACTCACTATATGTTTTGTTTACGTTCTTCCTCGTGGCTTCGGGGGGACCTAAGCACAATACAGCATATGAAAATCAACACACATTACCTATTATTTCGCATCGAGGCCAGGGCTGCTGCATTAGTACGTCAATGGCGCATTCTGCCCAGTAAATTCCAGGCAGCTACCCCGCAACGGAGGTCCTTCAGCCTCAGCCTGGCTCCATACCTCTGACCAAGAGGCCGCTCGTTCGGTTCCTCATTCTTTTCGATGATTCCCTGAGCTCGAATTTCATCATCTCGGGAGGCAAAGAAGAAAAATCCAGGAATTTCCACAGAGCACTAATCAAGTTTAGAAGGCACCAAGATAAATGCCAGGGACGCAATCTCGGCTTGTTGTCAGATTTCGAAACCCCTCGAAATGAGCTTCGGATTTTCGGTCAGCGACTTCATTTTGATAGCAGAAAAGGCATATCTTGTATGTATACACTTCTCTTCCAGCGTTACTTGCCCACTACTAACGACAGATCTTTCAGGTGTACAATCGCTGCAAAGATGCTCCTGGCAAATATGCTGGTCTTACAAGGCGCGTTTTAGAACTTCGTGACGTGCTTGATGACACAAAGTCATATATTGTGCAAGCGGACAATGATGGACAGATCCCTCAGAGCCATTTGAGACTGTCCTCACTACATTTGATGACTAAAGGATGCAACACCACTTTAGATGAGGTTGATGACTTCCTCGAGAAATACAGCGATGTTGGGACTGAAAAGGGTACACGAAAAGTATTCAGTCGATTGAGATTCCTCACGTCGGATTCAGAAGCGCTCGAGAAGAAGCTAGAGCTTGACGCTTCGTCCCTGCAACTGCGACTGACAAGTCTCACAAGGTAAGCATCATGCCACCCTTCGAAACACACGCAGCTAAGCTTGCATTAAGTTTATCTGTGTTAAACGTCAAAGAGACTTTAGATCGGATAGCACAAGAGTACCGGACAGGTGCACGGCAGCCGAGTGTTATATCGCGTCCCATGGTTGATGATAAACTTGTTGAGAAAGAAGAGATGTTTGAACAAATAAGCGACGATCTCGAGGAAAAGGACGTGCACCCATATTCTATCCTTCTGAACAAACCATTTTTGGAAGAATGGTTGTGCCAGATCATTGAGAATGGCGGTCTTGACGAAGACTCAATCGATCCACTTCCGGAGCTCAAGAAGGAAATTACTCACGAACCAACTCTTTCGACTCTGGTTACTGCGAAAATTACGGAAGGAGACCCGGATACTGAAGAAACTCTACATCAAGTAAGCCCCAGGCCGGTATCTTTCGTACCTCCGCATGAGGATCAAATGGGAATCAACGGAGCCGCGGCTCCTATCGACGACGACGATGATCTCTACGCAGATCCGGACAGCGTTACCACAATGCCAGAGAATAGCTTTACTGTGGTCGAAAGAGGTTTCGCGCCGATATCAACTGGAGAGCCTCGCTCCCGCTCCAACAGTACAGCCTCCAGTGTTGGAAAGCCAGAGAATTGGCGTCCGTATGACCGGCCAGCTCCACGTTACGTGCAAGACAAACTACGTCCACTTTTCCATCATGATCCACTCCCGGATCCATCGTCGGAAGCCACCAAGCACAGAATCATGCGGGCTTTCCATCAAGCCGACTACAGTGGCGAAGGTTTCCTCACACGACGAACCGTGTTACAGCATCTGTCAGCAACTCTGGCTGGCAGCCCCATGCAGATCAGTGCAGATACTTTGGAAAACGTTGTCCTGTACTTTGATGCCAATCGTGACGGCCAATTCGATGACGACGAGTTCTTGGGTCTTATTCAAGAAATGATGCGTCGAACATCTCAAGCGAAGGTAATGCGGATCGAGGCCAAGTTCACTTCGATTGTACAGGATGCGAAAGCGAAAGCGGCAAGCCGGCGAGCTATGGAATCTAAATTTTTCCTCCACTGGGGCTTTTCAAAAAGATCTGGGGCTAGCCCTGAGTACATCGATGATATTCTTCGCGTTTCCGTGCACGAGCCGCCGAAGGTGTTGAACGATTCGGCATTTAGCGTCATGGCATGGGAAGCGAACATTTGTGTTAATAAGATCAGTGACTTTGAGGAAAGGTGGCTTGGTATTGTTCCTAAGTCCTTACAAAGCGAGTATCGAGACCCGCTGCGAGTTATTCGGGGCATTGCAAGAGCTTTTACTCTGCTCGAAAATCAGAAGAATCGCCTCGCTCTTTCTGATCTGGACGCCTTTCTTACTTGCGTTCAGCTCACTTCATATTTGCATGGGTATAGGGAGAATAAAGCAGCTGACGAATTCTATTCTAGACTGGAAGCGTCCAAATTGAAGTGTAACTTCATCCTCGACTCATTGCTTGGCTTCACCCACAATTTAGAGAGAAAAAAGAATTTTGGCGCATCCGTACACAACTTTGGAAAATTTCAGACCTGGTGGAAGGATAACAACATAACGTGGGGATCGGATGCAGCAGTGAACGAGTTCATAGATTGGGACTCTGTCAAAGAAACTGTCACGTCCTGTCGTGCACAAAGACTGTTGACAGACATGGAGGGATTTGCGCGCATGGTCGTAGAGGACTTTGCTTCGCGAGAGATTGAGAGTGTACAAAAACGGAAGGCCGTGCTTGTCTCTGCGCCATGGGCAGGCTATTTTACTTCTGCGGAGATCTCTGGGTGGTGCAAGAAATGGGTATCCAAAACCCTCGGTATGTTTTGTTCTCAGTGAGAAATACATGAGCTAAAAGAAACAGATCGGCGTGAAGTATTTTTGAGGATATCTGTGACTGATCCTACGCAAGTTATCCGAACTTCTTCAGAGAAGCGCACGGAAAGCAATGAATGGTATTTTGGCTATAGTGAGAAAAGTCGCATGTACGTAAAGTTGAACTACCATCGCTTGCATACTGATAAGCTCCCAGATATCTTTTGCCCCAGTCTACCATCACTGTCGCTGTCATGTACGTTGATAGTAAACGGCCTGAAGGCATCGTCAAGTTCGAATTCCCCCCAAGGAAGCCCACAGGTTTGGATTTTGTCAAGAGATCCAACGACAGCCGATATGGTACAAACAATACGCTTGGGCGCATACGGGAGACTGGTCCGCCTTGTGACCTCACGCTCTCGGTAGCTATGGACGAATGTCCGCACTTCAAAGAAGAGTTGGAATCGCTCAAACCTAGGAACTGGCGTACTATGCTAGCTGATAATCCCTTTGAGGCAGATAGATCGTCGTCGAATGCAACCGCGCTGGCAACGCAGGGTCCTGCTCCTGGCTATACTCCTTGAACGATCGCCTTTAAGGTTGTACAACCTCGGTTTCATTCGATCTAGAAACAAAGCCGTGTGAGCAAAGGAGAAACCATGTAAACGCACTTTATTGTCTTTAGCCAAGCTATTAGTTCCTAGCGTTTTTATTCATATTGTCAATGCGCCAAGTATATATAACAGTTCCACTGCAGACAGAGGCAAGACCTCGCTGTTAAGAACTTCAATGTCTACAAGGCCTACTCAATATATACAGTACAATTGAAGTTAAGAAGGCGTCGTGTGGCGATACGCTCCTGACGCTGCGCCGGACGCGACGTAGTTTTCAGAACATCTCCCTAACGTCAGACTCTCGTCCAATTCTGAACATCATTATGGAGACATTGACGTCCGGACATGACTCAATCAGATACACACTAAGCCCCCTGACCTCGAAGGACAGCATCCTCCCAGTCATCCCATGGTACATTGCCGAGCCCATCCTCTCACACTCTCTCTTCTGCAATAGCGCAGGCCTACTTTCTCTGACATACTCAACGGCTTCAGCAAATCTTTCAGATCCATGCGCTCATCCTAATGTATATACTAAGATATTCCTTGTGAGGATAAACGTAACCTAGTCCATGCATGTTCGCTGCATACGACATGGTGCTCACTGACTTGGGTGGGTAGTGTGGAGTAGCGAAAGAGCTACTAGAGAAGGGCACTTGCACCGTGTTGTGGCGGTGTGGTAGGTTGGAACGGGTGCTGTAGATAGGTTTATCCAAGTAGGATTCGCACTTGTGGGGGTAGTCATCAACAGGTGGGTAGCGGGTTTTGGAAGGGCAGTCGGCGTTATGGTACATGTGGCGAGCATGGGATGGTTGAAGCTTTCTTGAGGGCTGGGAAAGGACGTTTGGCGGCTGTAACGTTTGGCGCGTTTGGCGGCTGTGGCTGCGGGACAGTGAGTTGGGCAGGGTCTGCTCCCTTTTGCATGGGCCTTATTCAGACCTAGAACAGCACACTGATGCCATTTGTCGCATTGAGGTTCTCATGACTAGGGGTATTTCGAGGATCCAGTCAGACCTCGATACTAAGGGTGAGTTAGGCCTGAGCATCGTAGGTGCGGCGGTGCGGGCTGGTTAGAGTGTGAGCGGGCCGTGGCCCAATCGTTACTTTGCTCAAAAACAGGCAATAGCAGTACAGCGCTAGCCAAATAGGGAAGTCTAGGCAGGTCAGTTTCGACCCGCAAGTCGTGTAGACCAGTTTCGCACAGACATCTATGTCTCATATCACCTTCCTCCATCTTTAGGCTACCATTTCTATTCGCCGCAGGTGTGCGGTCCTAGGGACAAACGCATATGTTTCTCACATTCCTTAATCTTAATGTAATCGTAGTATAACACTACTTACGAATAAAGTGCGCTCATATGCTTCCCAGGTTACCCAATCTAACCATATTGTGGACCATTCCTATCAAACCAGTCACTGGAGCATGTGACGCTCGCAAAGAGAAAATGCTGTTAACAGATTGCCTGCAGGCCAATTATAGCTCTCTACTAGACTACTGTACTTTTTCAGGGTTCTAAATATATTACTTTCTACTCTGAAAGCTGTGATTGGAGCTTTCTCTCCTTCCCCGCTCTAGTATTGGCTGCAGAAAGCCCCTCTCAGTTGGCTGCCAAGACCATCCCTTAATTAGGTCTTCGCCCTCCTCTTAGGTCTTTTTGACAAACCTGCCGTACATGATGTCGTGCATATATGCTCCGCCTACCAACTTGTACTGGGGAATGCCCTTGGGCCGCAGGATATGTAGAACCCGAGCTTCTCCCTAGTCCCCAATCTCTTCGTCCTCTTTGCGTTAAGCGAATACCTGTTCCGGTTCCGGGCTTTCTTATCATGAGGAAACCCCATTTGTGTATGCGTGGATCAAGCAAATCCTTGAAATCCTCAGCTAACAAAACAAATAGTTGCCTAATGTTCCGCCCGTGTCATAAAAAACCATAAAAACATTTGGCTAGTTCCAGCCTAGTCGTGGATGTGGGGCACTGTGAAGATTCCGTGACCTAGTCGCTGGAGGCACGAGCATTCGAAGCTATGACATCGTCTCCAACAAGATCGTGCGTATTTTTGTCTTATAATCTGAGGCTGTCGACCATGAATCGTTCTCTACTTCTCAACAGAGATTGTAATTCCCAATTTTGCAGGATCTTTAGTCGTTGTCGCAGCATGTGGAAACACCGGGCTCTTGAAGAGAGGCCTTGATTCATTAGGAGGACTGAAGAGGGCTGTGTAGACATCTTATGATGTGTTGTGGATAGGAAATGTATTCTCTAGATATACCGCATCAAGCTAGTCATGTGCAATATTTCGAATCATTGGGTCTACTAATGTCAGTGGATCGTTGCATGGATTTTCAGGTCATTGCACATACCTCGCTTCCGTAACTGGTCCCCCTGATACCACAAAATCAGTGACACGGGAATAGCAAGAGCCCCGATAATCGCAAGAACTGTGTAAGCCCAGCCAATTCCCATCTTGCTGATCAACGCGGGCCCTGCAAGAGGCAAAGCAGCTGAAGCTGCATTGCGAAGGATGATATTCCCCGCAGTAGCCGACGCTGAGTGAATGCTGAACGCCTCAACCAGATAACTCCAGGCGGAAATGCAGTTTGCAACGAAGCCGAAACCAACAAGGGTGGAGAGGACAATGGGAACAGCCCAATGTGCTCGTGCGTAAACCGTCCACCCAAATACCAGTAATCCTAAAGGTACAAGTATGCTGCCTAATATCATGGGCGGGATTCGGTGCTCCGGTTTCGGTATCCCGGCTTTGATCTGCTTCTTGAGGTATCGATCGAGGAATTGACCGCTGGCTTGGACCCCCACGATCATACCGAATCCTATGGTGAATGTTAGTCTATCTGATGACAAGTCCAGAAGTCAAAGAGCAAATCTCACCTAGTCCGACGAATGTGAGACCAAGTAAATCTTTCCGAATGTGATATATTTCGTCATATATCGTGCTTAGTGATGTTATGACGACGTATACCAGACTCATGTTCAAGGCACTGGATATACCCACCAACAGAACCACTCTAGATCTGAGAAGTAGCTCCATGGGGCGGAATATGGCTTCTTTGAGGATGACCGCTGGTGGCTTTTTACTCTCGTATTTCGACCTGTATTCCGTGTTTCCACTCTTTTTACGGAGCCGTTCTGCCTTTCTCTGCAGGATCGTGACCCTGTATGACTCTCTGTAAATGATAAAGAAAAGCAGCTGAAGTGGTGAAGCAATGATAACGATCATCCAGAACGTCCATCGCCATCCCTTCGCGTTGGATATCAGGCCGCCGATTGTAGGACCAAGTACTGGTGCGATGAACGGGATCATGCCCATATAACCCAGGGCTTTTCCACGCTCCTCTTTTCGAAAGATATCGCCGACGATGCATGGGTTGATGACCGACGATGCGACTGAGAGGCCTAGAAAAAATCTCATAGCGATAAGCGTCTCCATGTTTTGACTGTTCGCCGCTCCCACAGCAAAGAGAATAAACATGACATTGAAGCTGTACGTATACATTAGTGTCAACCCAAGTATAGATTCGGATAACCCTACCTGTGATACACAGGAAGTCTGCCATATATTTCTGAAAGAGGTCCAACTAGAAAGGGTCCGACGACTTCACCTAGTTCCCATATTGAGACTAGAAGTGTCGCATGGAACTTATTCGTGGAGTTGAACTCTTGGAGTATATAGGACGTTGCGGGAGCACACATGAGGATTGACAGGTTTCTAAGGACACGTCAGTAAAGCCAATGCTGAGATGTACTTCTACTCACACGATGAGACTCAAGAAAGATATCAGAGTGACCAGACTCCATTTGTACGTCGGCGACCAGTTCAAAGGATCGGCAGGGTCGTCCACTCCATCGAAATCGACAACACTGACGGCGGAACAGTTGCTGAGGCTGCTCTCATATACTCGAGTGTGGCCTTTTTCGAAGTCCGGCCTCTCGTCGTCAGCAGCCACTTCGACGTTCATTTTGAGCCACGTTGGTTGCGCTCTCCAACTGTGGTGAGATGCCAAAACTGGGGAGCAGTCAGACTTGTCTAGAAGACTGCACTTCTCTCTACAGGAATAGTCCTTGGCATGTTGATATCTGCGCTCATTTGACATGTTGCGGATACCTGCCACGATTGGCAATCAAGTCAGAGGGATAGATTGATGGCCCGGTCCGCTAAAATAACGGTCGAACAACGCCGCAGCCGCCTTTACGCAAGCTAATTTATTTCATCCTTGCGCAATCGACTAATTAAGTAGTAGTTTCATCCGTAATGATGCAAAGTTCAAGCTACCTGCCACAACAGGGTAGTTCAACCCTAGTCTAGTTGCAGGCAACGGCACAGCCGAACCGCACCGACTCCCTGCACCATGCTGCTGCGCCATGATTGGTCAAAACAGAATCCTTAGATGCATGTAAATGCAACATCGTTTTCAAAGCCCCAGCAAAGTCCGGGGTAATAAGCATGGAGGTGTGGTCAGCGCATAGGCTGACTCGCAACCCCTGGAGCGCTAGATCCTCCGGACTGGGTTCGCCCGGTCAGCCTGATGATCGCACCTGATTGCATCGCGCGGATGTTTTTGTGCCGCGCGGCGCCATGGAAGCAGAAGTACGTCTCAGATCAATGTTGAAAGCATAACGTAAAGAGAACCGAACCATTAGGTATCGCATCATGGAGAATTTTACATTATCATTGAACCTTTTAGTAAGGTATGTTTTACTGCTATGAATACGTACTTGATGTGGTGGTTTCGGTGTCTGCTCTCGTGAGGAACAATCCTCTCTTTGCTGCGTCCTCCAGCCGCCTCTGGGACTCTGATACCTCAGGTCGCTGCTGCTCGCTTTCGCGATTGGAGGTTATATACTCGTTCACATCAACTTCTTCCATGTCTTTCGAGAACCACGATTTCCACATTGTTTGCGCAAGCATGTAGTGAGATGGCAGACACACGACGATTAGGCCCATTCCCGCCTCAAACATAGTCCAGTAGAGGCCCGCGGTGATGATTACTGTATCGAGGGTTACTATGTGTCATTTGCGTTGAGCTCATGTTTACTCACGGTTATCATGCCCACTCGAATTGTACTTTTCTTTGAGAGACGAGATAGCTCGTAGGAAAATGATCATCCTAGTTAGTGATGCTGCAACAGTGCTATAATCTATTAGCCAATATACTATTTTCTTTGGCGCGAGGTGAACCTACATGATCGCGAAAAGAAAGATCACCATGACGGCTACCTTTCTAACAAATGCCATCTCTAACCGGACGACCAGTGGTATCGGAACCAGAAAGATAAGCACATCGATAACTAGATCTGTGCATACCAGCCATATCTCTTGGTCGTGGAGTCCGGGGCAATGAGTCTTCAATTCTTTCACAGGGCCCCAGAATGCGGGGACATGTCTCCCACATATCAAAGCCATCGAGGACAAGAATCCGAGTCCCCAGAGAATGCAGATCGCGATCAGAACTGAGAATACTGCCCTCAGGAGTCGTCTCCAAGGTGTACAGAAAATCCTTTTGTAAAAGAATAATAGGCTCAGTTTCGTACATGTAAGAGCCGGGAATTGCAATAATTCCACCGCATACTCAACCTGTTACTGTAAACAAATGGCGCAGGGAGTGCAGTTTGTGATTCGAACCTTTCGCGTCAGGATTGTTTGCGGAGCAATGAAAGTGAGGTTTTCGTTGGAGGCAGGAGGTTGCGGAGTCGCATAACCCAAGCCTTTACAGGCAACCCCAATTACGAGCGCGATACCCATCGCAATTACGGACACCTTGATAAATGTTAGCTATTATTCGAACCAGTATTCAAAAACTTACCAGAGCAGGCAGTGTGAGCCAGTCATCAATCACTAACTGTGATTTGGATGCCCTTCTAGATTGAAATTTCGTCCCTACCGCAATCGTACAAACAATGGGGAAAGCGATGGCGCATGCAAAGACAGCCCCAGGAGAAGGAGCAGTGACTCCATGAGTCATTTTGGCTACGTCTAGGAACGAAATAACGAGGACATGTAAGCGTTCGAGATGGTCTACAAAGAGTTATAGCAACGGTGGAGCAGCATGGCCCCGATCAACCAGCACGTCTGGCACCTAAAATCCATGGCCCACCCGTTGCCCAAATAGCGCAGTGCTTACCAAATGCCGCCTGATCCCAGTCTACCCCCCTGTTCCCAAGTCCAACATTTGATTAATCAAAGCCCGGCACCGCCGCCGCCTATTCGCGCGACAAAAGCAGCATCCTAAACCATCTTGGGGATTTGAAGGGCAGTGTTACGCGCATCAGATGCAACCATGGTCTGCGCTATTCTACATGACATGTCCGCATTTGGGGGCCAAACTTGTCACAGCATTCGCACTAATGTAGAATAAGAGTTCGAATTGCCACTTGTATGGAAGGAAATCAAAAGAGGAAGCTCTCCAAAGACCCCGCGTCATTCCGCAAACCCGAAGTACCGACAGATCATCTGAGACGCCTGCAAACGCTACCATCTACCGCTTCTAGATCACATGCGCTTCCTCAGGCCCTGCGCCCCGATCTCTCACAGATGCATCGTCACGACCCTCAGGCATTCAGGACTGCTGGATCCACTAATTCCTGAATGTCGGTTTCCGAGGTTGTACGTGCATTCAAAACCTCCGGGTCGTTCAACTGGATGTCAACAGTGCCTGTTCTGTCAGATTTGTAGCAAGTCAGTAGAATATAAGGCACGAACCGGTTGGAGCGGCAGCAGCAAAGCTTCCGAGAAGGAGCACCACCAGACTTGTGATCACTGAGCTCTTCATGATGTATGTGATGGGGTTGAAACTGTCCGACTTGTTTAGCGCAGGCAACACGTCACGACCTCTACTCACTTACTGCAAAGGCCGTAGACTGAGACCTGATGTGGGATGAAATGTCTATCACTTCAGGGATTGAGCTGTCGTGTACATAAGGTTGCACAGCGTTATCTGTAAGTCCTGTTCCTCTGAGCCGGAACCACCCTCCTTAAAGGTACACTGGACTCCGCAATTAAGTGGATCTCAGATGAACTGTTTGTTATCCGTCATTGGGCGCGGGGCGCAAACGCCAACCGGACGGCATGTCTCTGTATCAAGAAAACCGGCTCGGACAGGTGGCAGATCCGTAGCAGGATGCTGACATGGGTATTCCTTCGCCAGACCTGATTGGTTATGCATGCTAAGCACCAACACGGCAACGGCTGGGCTATATGAACTAGTGCAGCACACTCGATCCTTCCAGAGGTATTATCCACGGATTAATTGCCAGAACTGGATAGATAGCCGCATCAGGCATGTGGTATGAACGCAACTGCCTAGATCCATGTACGCTACCATGCAAGGCGTCCCGCGTCCGTGCTCGAGATTAAATGATAGCGCAATTGCGCGGAGAGCGACCACTGTCATCCCTCCTGCGCGAAGGCCGTTCTGTCTGACGTTTCCTCCGCCCAACAGCTGCCGGGTGTATCACATCATGAGCGACTACGATCATCAAGAAGAGCGATTGCTGCTAGATGAGAGTGTGGAGTCTGAAAAAGATCTTCACTTTAACTACCCGCTTCAGACAAGCAAAAACCCGAAACGGCATGTCCTGGCTGCGATCATATCCCTTCTGGTGGTATCTCTTGCATCCAACGTTGTCCTAGTAGGATATATCAAGACCTTACGCATGCAGAAAGGTCACTGCATATCGGAATACAGTAAGTCTATTGATAGGTTTGGTTGTACAAACTACTGCTAACCAATGACCTCATAGCCGGGCTCAATCATGACAAAGTTGTGCCTTATCAAGTCTACACCGACTACATGCATGAGAATCGCACCATCTCAGACGCCCTGTGGGAACAATTGGACTCCAGTCCCATAGTCGTGGCTCTGGACCAGGAATATACCGACAGTCACAACCTCAAGGCATCTATCCCATTCCCTTGGGACCAATCAAAAGGATTGTTCCATGTAAAAGCGTTCCATCACATCCACTGCCTGGTAAGTTATCATGGAGGGGTTGCGCTATCGACATGGGCTAAACGACGCAGAAAAACATACGCAGAGCTTACTTTGATGCCCTGGAAGCCTCTCCAGACTCCAAACCTTTGATTTCTCCGAGACATATCGACCATTGTCTTGACACACTTCGACAAGACATCATGTGCTTTGCAGATGACACACCCATGCCAACCATAAGCCAGCGGCATAAAATAGGAGATGGCCAGCCACGCAAATGTAAAGACTGGGACGCTTTAGTCAGGTGGACCCAGGAGCCGGAAAGGCAGTCGTGCTTTAAGATGATCGATGAATACAGAACAGTCCCAAACTCTCTGGAAGAGTTCGCATATTGTCCAAGTGGAAGCCAATACACCGGTGTAATGACAAGATACTTCGATCGATGGGGTCACAAAGACCCTTTCACCAAGGACGTCGGCAAGGAAGATCACGAACGCTCATGACCTTGGTACATTGAATCGGTCAACGTACTTAGCTGACGATATTATATGCGGTTAGCTAAGGAGTGGAATCGAACTAACATGCCAAAATTTCGTCCGTGATAGGGGATGCAGAGAAGATGCATCAGACTATGTAGTTCCTGTGAAACTCATAGAGTTCGACAGCCGGATCTCACTGTCAATACCATCGATCACGTATTATCTAATAAGCTTAGCCGCACTGGTCGATACGGATACTCTCGTCTTGACTGACTCCCGCGATAAGGCATCTGGCAAATCATTTCACATTGACTGGATCAAGCTACACGTGCGGAGAGGCATATCCGGCATGGAGAACTGGAAGGTGCTGAGGGTCAAAGGTCAAAGTTTTCAAGAACAATTTGAATCCTAGAAGACAGTTCCCAGGGCCAACCGGGGGCGCAACACGGACAGTAATGATACCATATGGTAGAGGGTGAAGAGGCCGTTTTACAGGAGGCCATAAGTCCACCGAGGATAATCTACATCGGACCAAAAAGAATCGGCCCTGCTCTATCAAGTTCCACCGAATTAGTCGGGCTATATCTCGGCCGTCGGCGAAGATACAACAAAGAAGTGCAATCAATTACTCATTGGGAGGTGGCACTGTAAACGTTCCCGGGGGATAGATTTGCCGGACACGATCTTGTTAGCACGTTGTGTCGTGTCCATCATGATTGCTCGCGCTTCGTGTTTCTCGGGAGATCTGAGGCCGACTAAGAAGTAAATGGCTAGAGTGTGGGTCATGTATTGATCATCTATCATAATACTACATGACGTTGTAAGGTCGAACCATAAATGGCTGGGATGAGTGGCCCCAGCCAGTCCAAGATCCGCCTGTTATTAAATGGATATCGTTGTGAAATGTATGCTGGTGTTCTCATTTGTGGAAACCATACACAGCTAATCCGTATTATCGAACTTCCTATATGGGAGTGCTAGTCAGAATTCGCACCAAACGATCGGCAAAGGTTTTGCACTGGCGAACACTCCTGTACGAGACCCCTCACGCGCTTTCATGGGTGGCATAAGAAGAGCTTGAGGGGTGGGTACTTGGATGCCCCAAGACTCTTTTTGTTCCCACACGGTCGCTCCAACGCATGTTCTTTGTTGACCTGCCCTGACCTGTCTTAACGAGGTTATGTTCAACTTACGCCGGCTCCTCCGGGCTTTGGGGATTGCCGCAATTGTTGGCCATGGCGCCAGTCACGTGACTCGGAACAATGACCCCATGTTTGCGGATGTGGCTGCAGATCTAGGACCGGGGGCTACGGCGCCAGTGCGACCATTCCGCCTCGACCAAGTGCGGCTCGGCGGAGGCTTGCTGCAGGAGAAGCGTGATCGAGTCAAGGCGTTTGTGCGGGCCTACGACGAACGACGCTTTCTGGTCCTTTTCAACAACCAAGCTGGCCGACCCAACCCCAGCGGGGTTTCTCCGCCTGGCGGATGGGAGGATGGCGGGCTCCTCAGTGGTCACTGGACTGGCCATTACATGACGGCGCTGTCCCAGGCGTATGCTGAACAGGGCGAGACGGCCTTCAAAAGCAAGCTCGACTGGATGGTGAGCGAATTGGCTGCGTGCCAGGCAGCGTACACGGCGCAGAAGAAGCCCACACACCCAGGATATCTAGGTGCGCTTCCCGAGGACTCAGTCCTGCGTCTTGGTCCACCGCGTTTCGCAGTCTATGGAAGCAACGCGAATACCAACACATGGGCGGCATGGTACACGCAGCACAAAATCATGCGTGGGCTGTTGGACGCGTACTACAACACCAACAACACGCAAGCGCTGCAAGTGGTAGTGAAGATGGCGGACTGGGCGCACCTCGCGCTGACCGTGGGTGACAAAAACCAGCCTGGCTACCAGGGAAATCTGACGCGGTCTGACCTTAATTATATGTGGGACACATATATCGCTGGCGAGTTTGGTGGCGCCAACGAGGTGTTCCCGGAGATCTACGCCTTGACTGGCGATGACAGACATCTGCAAACTGCCAAAGCCTTCGACAACCGCGAATCCTTGTTTGGTGCAGCGGTGGCGGACCAAGACATTCTTGTGGTGACACCGCAGAACAAGCCAGGCCGCCGTCGCGCTGAGCGGCTGCACGCTAACACCCATGTGCCCCAATTTCTCGGATACTTGAGGGTATATGAGCACAGTGGTGCGCGCGAGTACTTCACTGCAGCCAAGAACTTCTTCGGCTGGGTGGTGCCGCATCGCGAGTTTGCCAGTGGCGGCACCGGGGGCAACTTTCCTGGTGCCAACGACAATCCCGAACTATTCCAGAATCGGGACAATATCGCTAATGCCATAGCTCAGAACGGCGCAGAGACTTGCACAACGTACAACACGCTCAAGCTGGCCCGGAACCTATTCTTGCATGAGCATAATGCCACTTATATGGACCACTATGAGCGCGGCCTATTCAACATGATCACGGGATCACGCGCTGACACAACCAGCACCACTGACCCCCAGTTCACTTACTTTCAGCCCCTCTCCCCAGGCGTCAGCCGCGATTATGGCAATACTGGCACTTGCTGTGGTGGTACCGGCATGGAGAGTCACACCAAGTACCAGGAGACGATCTACCTGCGTTCAGCAGATGGGTCGGCGCTTTGGGTTAATCTGTACGTACCGTCTACGCTGAATTGGGTTGAAAAGGGCTTTTCTATCAGGCAGGAGACAATCTTCCCACGGGGCGATACAGCCAACTTTACCGTCACCGCTGGACAGGGCCCTTTGGAGATCAAGCTACGCGTGCCTGGTTGGATTCGCAATGGCTTCTACGTCACCGTCAACGGGGTGGCTCAGCCAAGCACGGGCATGCAGCGTAGCACGTACTTTTCTTTGAACCGGACCTGGAAAACGGGCGATGTGGTTCAAGTACGAATGCCTTTCAGCATCCGAACCGAGCGTGCGCTAGATCGCCCAGACACGCAGGCTATCATGTGGGGACCAGTGCTGCTGCAGACTGTAGGCAGTCCAGCTGGTGGAAGTGGAAGTTACTGGCAGTTGTCGCTTTACCGGTACCTAAAGCGAGACGGTGACTACCAGCGAGCCGCCATCAAGCAGACTAGCAAGACTTCGACTGGCGACCCGCTCTTCACCACCACTACCTCCACCAATGGCAGCTTGAGTGTGCGACCGTACTACATTAGCGACACCCAGGCTGTGTCAACGTACTTCCGTCGTGTCGAACCAGCCGTGGTCTTTGGCACAATTAACACGGGCGTGCCAAACCGCAAACGCAACGACGGCCTACCCAAATACGATATACCAGTTTCTGGCATCTCATCGCCAGGCACAGATGGACCGACGTTCCTTGACTTGGTGTGGGATCAGGCACCTTTTGCTACGCATGCAGCTTTTGTTCAAGTGGTTACCTCCACCGCAGATTCGTTTGTCGCCGCCAAGGTGTATTCCACCAAGGAGCGGGACACTATTGTCACCAAAGCTGGCGAGGCAGAACGAGAGCTGGCTCCGTGATTGTAGCGATGGCTCGATTGCGGCTATGACTCTAGAGGAGTGACTCGACTGCCTACATTTACCGCTCTGAACATAGCTTGGCTGACGGAAGAATTGCATTTTACTGACGTCCTGACCCTCTTTTTCATCAGTCTACACCCATGCGAATATCCACATCCTTTGCAAGCTCTGTTCCACGAGATGATCTTAGACGGTTGTGATTAGGTGTCTGCTATGATTTTCCATGTCTTGTAACGTTAGTGGAGCCACAATCGCCTGACCATTGATCATCTTGAAGACGCCGCAATGCTACTAGACGCTGTTATGAAGCTAAACACATGCGAATACCAAGCATTACGTTCACCTAACATATGTAGCTGGGTTATTACTGTAAAGTTGAGAGTATAGAATCAATAGTGACAATACTCAGCATAGACCAGAAGGTTCTAGTCGTGTGTAGCTTTCGGTAGCTGTCTTTTCAACAGTAAAGTCAGGGTATCCTGTATGTTTTTATTATCGTCAGCAATACAGCGAATAGAGAAGCCACCGGATGATCGACAGATCGCAAGAGAAGCTCGCAAAAATTGGCGAGTAGTGCAGAATATACAAAGCTGAGGCTGCACATTCAAGCGCTTCGTGCCCTTCGAGTCCGAGTCACCTTCATACATTATCAGGCTAGCTCGATCTGATAGTGCGTCTTCATGCGCTGTGGAGGTGAGCGCACTAGTTAACATCAGCTCACACTCGAGCCCATGATTAAGTTGTGCTCCATAGATCAAGGACGTGACGGTCTGTGATAGGCTCGTGGGCGGACTCGTGGTGGGCTTGGAACATCTCATGGCGCGTCACACCTGTCCATCTCAGGCATTTCTGTGTATCCGCTTGGTTAAGTATTCTGCATCAGGCAGCCCCAACATCGCCTCAGCCTATCAGGCTCCGGTCAGAGGGGCAACATATATAAGGCCATGACCGTGTTTGCGCGAAGAGCTTCTCTTCATATCATCTTCCACCCAATTTTTATTTCCAACTCGCTTCTCGATATCTTTTATATCCTATTGTTTAGAAGAGGTATCACTCAAGCGGCAAAACAAGGCTCCCATTCGGCACCTGCGGAAGACATGGGGAAGGCGCGGCCCGCGTCAGCCATCACACCCCACCCCTCCCCTCCAAAAGACCAACACTTTCCTCTAGTGACGACCCTGATCAGACGCGCTGCATGCACAACGAGAACGCTCTTCAAATTTCATCTCGCATGCTCCTACTACATTTGATACCTTCTGGAGTCGTTGCTCATACCTACAACTACGATGGTGGCCGTAGACCTCGGCCATTCGACCAAAAGAAGGACGTAACATCACGCGCATAACAACCACCAAATCCGGATCTCGAGGCTACCTATCAGCGAAGCCACTATGTTCAAGCCTTCTCGACATGGTACCGCTTCTCTTTTTTCTTTCGTAAATTTCTAGTAAAGCAGCCAATGCGCGTCTATGCTGAAAGGTCCTTCGTCCTCTAAATAATTCCCTCTTCCCCTTACCGAGCTTTTTGTTACCCTCATCAAACTTAGCCAAGGAATGGAGGACCTCAGGCTAGGCCCCGTCGTCACACCGCCTGTCGATCTCAGCTGGAACACAGCCTGTTAGGCGCGAATGAAGGTTCAAATATTCACTCCGCTGGTTCGACAGGAGCGTTTCAGCCCAATTGATCCCTCTGATATTGACGCAGGCACCATGTCAGGAAAATGGTGGCGCTCGACATACTGACAGCGCATTGTCATCGAGTAGAGATGATCTCGCAGACCCTGGCTTGCTCTCGCAACTAGTGGGGTCATAGGGTTTAGAAGGCGTGAGGCAAGCCCAATGGCGTTGCTGTTACCCATAATCCGTCTAACCACCGTGATCGTTGTGGCGTTGTATCCAGCAGAACCGTGGCCTTGCAGGCGGCTGCCGGATGACACCGTCGCATGGGCTCCCATTAAATGCCCATTGTGCCCCAGATCAAGCTATAGACTATTTTCATCACTAAAGACTCCCCAATATGACACCAAAGAAACGAAGGTCCACAGGTCAGAAGCGTTCGTTGCCAGAGGCTCAGCCTGATTGCAGATCTGCGAAAAGGGCGCGTCGCTCGTTTAATGCTTCACGAGCACCTAGTTCCTCACCTAGTTGTCCTTCATCCAACCTAGGACGTCGCAGTGTCCGCACTCATGACCTGCACCGAGCAGCTGAAGGGTCGGACAATGCAATACGTGCACCACATTCCCCTCCCCAAACACCAGAACCCGACGAGATTGCGCCGTCTCGAGCAGTCGAATCTAGTGCCACCGAAACCGCACCACTCTCACCCCCTATCCCGCTCCAAAAGGTCACATGGGCTGTCGGATCTTTAATAAAAATGAATAAGCCGGAAGGCTTCCTCAAAACGACCTCAAACGGGCAGGATGGGCTTAGCAAAACGAGCAAGTGGGCAGGTCTTGCTGGACACGTGAGCAAGTTGTACAGCTACACACGCATATCAAAGTATCAAGTCCGGCTTCTGCTCATCAAGCCCGGCAGTTTCGACGAGCAAATTAATGCGTCGTTGTTAGTAGTTCACGATGATCAGCTTGGAACTGATGATTTCCCTTACACTGCCTTGTCATACAATTGGGGGGGCAACGACGACGACGCCACCATCATGATTCAGGATGATCCTCAATCGAAGCCAGTCAAAACAATGGATAACATCTTCGATGTGGTCAAGGCTGCTGCGCAGCAGAAGATGCTTAAGGTAAAACCAAATCTCTACGAAGCACTCAGACATCTGCGAAGCGAGAAGGATGTAATAGCCATGTGGGTTGACGCACTTTGCATCAATCAATTTGACAAGGATGAGAAGGAAGAGCAAGTGTTGAAGATGGCAGATATATATCAAAGAGCGTACAACGTCAACGTGTGGCTGGGTCATGACAGTCCAGGTCATGCTGTGTCCGATAGGGCCATGGAATTCATCGGCAAAGTCATCGACCTAGAGAACCATGCCATGCTTCTAACAGATCATAAATATATTGAGGACTGGGCAAGTCTCTTTGAACTGCTTAAGTGCAGCTGGTAAATCTATCTATGGTCTGTCTAATCTGGTACCGTAGCTGACCCATCGCACAGGTTCTCAAGGCGCTGGGTCATACAAGAGTTGGCTCTAGCTCAAGCAGCCACAGTTCATTGTGGTAAGCACGTACGGCTCTGGGATGAATTTCGAACTGCCATCTCCATCTTTGATGAGCACTTTCAGTTGGTGAAGCCATGGCTCTTATCATACTACGGCTCCCCGCAACGCAAGCAAAGCCTATGGGATGATGACTCTGTCTTCGAAATCGATCATCTTGGAGCTAAGCAATTGGTAGATATGACTCCAACTCTTTTTCGAAAGAGGTCAGATGGATCATTGGAATCTACGAAAGGCCTAGAAAGCCTAGTATGTTGCTTGTCAGGTTTCGACACCTCTGACCCACGCGACACCATCAACGCTTTCATTAGCATATCAAGGGAAGCCAATAGATTAGGGTCATTCAACCGAAGCACTCCAAAACCACCGGCTCCCGACTACGGGAAGGATCTCTTTGAGATATACCGGGATTTTGTGAAATGGGTCGTTGAAACATCAGGATCATTGGACATTATCTGTCGTCACTGGGCGTTAAAGGAACGAACAACTCCCACTCCAACAACTCCTCGACTCGTCCAGCTTCCTTCTTGGATCAAATTTGTTGAAGATTCAGCATGGGGCAAAGGCGAAGACCGGCTCAGAGGCCGTAAAGCTGGTGACAGTTTCGTTGGCCTTCCTGAGAATAACAATTACAACGCGTCTGGAAGAAGAGGCTTGTCGTACAAAGGTGCGAATGTTGAATTCCCCGAAATTCGCATATTACGCAATAAGCCAAGGAAGCGCGCATACATGAGAAAGCCAGCATCAGCAACCCCGCTGGTCGTTCACGATATGTCATTGCTCGTACGTGGCGTGATCATTGGTACCGTATCATTCCGCACCGACCCTTTTCCCGATGGAGTGATCACAAAGACCTGTCTCGAAGGGCTTGGATGGTCATTTGATAGGCATGCTACTGAGATTGCTGGTTCTCCTGATCAGCTATGGCAGACACTTGTTGCAGACCGAGATCCGCAGGGCAAAAGCACTCCAGCGTGGTACAAGAGAGCTTGTGAGTACTGCCTCACGTACCAGACAAACAATGGCCATATCAACATTGGCAACATTCTGCGTCAGAAAAACCATCCAGATATCGTGCACACCTATCTTCGACGTGTCCGAGCCGTCACGTGGAATCGATCCTTCATCAGAGGCATATCTCTATGCGACAATGGACCAGAGCAGTGCCATAAGTCCCAGATCGTCGGTTTTGGACCTCCAGATACAAAGCTTGAAGACATCATTGCTATCCTTTATGGTTGCAGTGTACCTGTCATTCTCCGCCCAATGCCGACCATCTCGGATAAGCCAACAGAGTTCCAACTTGTTGGAGAGGCTTATATCTATGGCAAAATGGATGGAGAAGCTTTCGACGATCATTGCAAAGAGACAGACTTCAAACTTGTATGACTTTGTGCCGGATTTCTTTTGCTGCCGAAGCTACCTGCTACCTTCCACCTTCTTTATTCAGACCCATGTACTTCTGTAATCAGATACCCAGAGCATTGTTACTCGACGCACATATATTACGATTTTACGAAGTTACGATATTACGATAAACACCCCAAGACACAACAACTGTGCCCTTGGTTGTTATGAATAGTTATTTTACTTGATTGTCACGGACCCCCTGCTGTGCCTTTGACCCCTTGGGCGTTTACAGAATTCCATTTTAACGTCTTAACTCATCAAACCTGCGTTGCCTTTAAGTCGAGCGGAACTTACTTTCCCGTCGCGCGCATACGGTCACTATACACAACCAAACGAATGCGCCACAGCACAAGCTGAACAACTAGATACCTTCCTTACTGCGACTCTCGTTCCTTACTTTCAGTAGTTCTACTATTAATTAATTAGTGGTCACATGCTCCTTGGGACAAGAACATAATGGTCCAAATAGATTAGTTCGAGCAACGCGCGATGCATCTGAGAATTTCAGTACGATTGAAATGTTTTACAAAATTAGAGGCATATATCGGCAGCAAACATGGGTATTAAAATCTTGTCTGACCGGGCCACTCACGGATAGCTTCACACTTCATAAACAGTACAATGGGTAACTCAAGTTTTTGTGTTGAACTAAAATCGAGCAGCACCACTATAGATTAAAACAAAGTGTTAAGAGAAAAGCAGTAATGAATGTGAACCATATATCCTCCTTCAAGTCGCCGTTGCCAGCGCCATCTAAATTCTAATCTTCAACCGTTTACATCTCGCTATCTCTCTTGACCGATTCTCTAGTTACAGAGAACCTGGTAGGAGGAGCGTTCATTCGCAGGAATAGGCCTGCAAGGCTTAGTCAAGTCGTAGTTGTAGGTGGGACCATTGCCCGAGCAGTCGCGAGAAGCGTAGAGTTGCACTGTTCCCGTTTGTTAGCCGAATCACGAGACGTGGAGTAATATCACTGTCGGTTCGGAGACTTACCGTAGCAAGATGACCTGACAGCATAATCCACAACTAGGCTTTGCTGGTTGGGCTCCAGCGTAAAGCATGTCTCGCTTTTGATGTCCTGGTGATTTTTCTGACTGCAAGCAGAGCCACCACCGTTTCTGGCGCAGTCATTGCAGTTCCATGTGGTAAAGGATGCTGCGCGCTCTTCAGGGGCTGCCAAACTGGTGGCAACGAGTGCGAGACTTGAAAGAAGAGCAATGGTGATCTGCATGTTGCAAAATTGGCTTGTATTGGCTGTCTTGGTATTGAGTGTGTTGATATAGATATGTGATAGAAATAAGAAGAATGAGTTCGTTATGTCTTTCTGAGTAACTTTTCGACTGGTATTTATATGTTCACGAACTTACTATACCAAAGGTTTCTATAGACCTGAGTTCCCAAGGCCTTCCCAGATAGAGCGTCGGTGAAGTCGAGCATGCTGGTGTGTGCTTCACAGCCACCAGAAAGTGTGCGCATGCGCTCACCTCTATTACGGCTATCTCCTAAGTAAGCCATAAAACTGTCATCCTTCATACCAAAAGCCTTTTAAAAGGCACAAGCGCATTCTCACCAATACGCCTGGCTGCACGGGCGCTGACGCAGTAAGCGCATGCAACCAATGCCCGTTACGTGCCAACCCTATATCACAATATTTAGCGGCAATAATTCAGTTATAGCTAGTCATATGAACAGAATTATCCCTCTTTTAGAGAATATCGGTGACCTAGGCGTGGTCACAAACATTGTTGTTTCGCCTATGAGCGATGATTCACCATAAAATCCTACTCATCAACGCCACCCAACACTGTCCACAACGCAAGTAGGTTCCCGTTTTGTCAAATCAGCGAACTCACAACTGGGATTTTCTTTAGGTGATCGGTCAGGCGGGTGGCGATGGTATGTTCGTTTGGCTGTCAATGAGCACGAGGAGAGCGCAGAATCCGCACGTTTTCAGCATCAGACAATGCAGTGACGCGTCATATCTGTTGAACGTCACACGCTGCTTCATTATTCACATCATGTGGAAAATTTCGAGCACCTGCAAGCAAATGTGACATTAAGACTTTTGCGCATCATGAGTTGGGCACATCTTCGAAGCTCAAAGTCGAAGTGAACATAAATCACAGCAGAAGCCAGCCTTTTGATCTGCAGTTATACCTTCTCTTCCTCAAGAATCTGTCTTCACAATGTAGTAACCGCCTTCGGCTTTGTTTCTTCACGAGTCCTTTTTGGTTCCTTGTTCTGATTCTGGTCCTGATTCTTCTCCCTCCTCCTTGTTCTTTCTGTCCCCGTATCAGCAGATCTAACCGTGGCCAGCGTTCAAGTCTGTGAAGGCAAGGCGGCAGGGCCGCAGCAAATCTGAAGCGCAGTCTAGATAGAAGCAGCTCAAAGCCCTAGGAGCGCTCTCATGATAGGAACATACTCCGAGTAGGGATGGGCTCCTCGAAGAATTTCTCCGAGGAGAGCAGGTCGTCGGGGGGCTCGGGGCTCAGAGGAGAAGAATGCTCCTAGGAGAGGAAAGCTCAAAAGAGACACGGGCTTCCAGAAATATGCTCCCGGGAGAGGGAATCCCCCAGGAGCACCTCAGGTTCGCCAGCAAGCCCCCTGTCGGCTTTCAGGCACACTCGATCTGTCCACCGCAAGTGCTTGCTTCTGGGAAGATATCATCGTATCAACACCGCACGCTCGTGTTCCAAATGAGTCCCGATTCAGAGCCTTTCAATAAAAGAGCCCTAGATTGGGCCTAGTTAATCTCTTGGTAAGTACATCTGCCAGTCGAAAGGCCTATTTTAGGCCATTTCCAAGTATTTACATAAATTACTCAAGTTCTACTTTAACACAAATAGGCTTAAGCTAATAAGGTCGTGCTTAAGTAGAACTAGACTAGGCATAATCTACTGTACAGCAACCTACTTAACCACTGATAACGTTACTTACTTACTACTTATATTATACCCCTCCTAGATGCTTTAAGATTAAAATCTAGAAATAACTTAAATAAGAGAATTCCTTTTTAATCAATACTTTGTTCTACGCTTATTAATTCACCAGAATTGTAGAAATAAAATAAGTTCGAAGCCATTCTTTCCCATTGCAGCCAACATCATCAGAGATACATTTGAAGTTGGACATAGAACGGGCCAGAGTGTCAATGGTTCTCAAAGGTTCGCAAATGTCTGATGACTGCGTTAAATTTTTCTGCATAGCTGCGAAGCTCGGCGGAATCGTATTCAATGGAGCCAAACCTTCGCTTTCTTACATCTATATTTACGGTGCCTGTAGTTTCTCTGGTCGAGTTGGAGCTTTATGAACATCTGAAAAGCAACCTTTGCGGCATAAGCTCTTCCTAAGTGAACCTCTCTCGCACCTTTGAAAGCACTACGCTAAAAGACCATTGGGTTTCGCTGTCCTTGAATCCAAGTTCTGCAACCAAGGACACAAAGACTACAAGACCTAATAACGGAAGCGAGACAGCAAAGTACACCCAAAAGTCAGAACCTCCTGGTGCGAACTTGTCTGACATACTAAAGATGGAAGCTGCGAACGATAATGGGAGGAAAATGAGACCGAGAGTAGTTAGCATTTTGACACTCCTTGCGCCACGACCAGCATGCTCTGCCTCTTTCAGTTGCAGTTCTGCAGTTCTGAAGACAGCTCTGTTGCCTGCCAGATTGGCTAATGTCGTGACCGCGCTTGCCAGCATATTTACGCGCTGCCTTATTTCTCGATACCTGAACCACAGGTACTGAAAATCAGCTCGACTATCGGCCGAGAATTCAGCTTGAGATGATTCATGAGAGTTTACGAGCGGAACACCTAATTGTATCATGATTCCTTCGAGATCATCTTGATACTCTGCTAGGCGCCGCTCCCATGCTTGTACATCACTCCATTGCTCTTCGGAAGTTGAGATATCAAAAGAAGCAAGGTCTTGCCTTCTAGAGAAGTGCCACTGCACCTTCTCAACATTAGTTTGTAAGAAGCGTGCCAACTTAAGGTAATGGCTAGCAATCAATTTTTCCACAAAGACGCGTAAGAATCGAGGGTGTGCCAGATCCGTTTCTTCGGAAACGTTCTGGATATAGAACAAAATGTCGTCCAGTAAGGATGTCCTTGGAGGCCCACACCGGGTTTTCAGTTGGTCTTTCAGCGGTCTGAAATCAATATATCCGGCTTCATATGGGGATGTCTCCACAGGGTGACTCAGAGTGCCTGAAGAATTCGCTAAAAGCCGACGGATTGGAGGGTCGCAGATGATCAGACCTATGAATGTCAATTTATTTTCATTCCACCGAAGAGACGACCGAACATCGCGGAGTCATACTTGTCCAACCGCCAGCCTTTGTAGTCGTGCTCCAAAACGTGCATTTACGTCTGGCAATTCCAACATTGGAGAATTTTCCCATAATCCTAGTGATTGCAATGTGCCTCCCGGAAGACTCGCAGACGCAGCGAAATTTTGTCGGATGCTTTGAAAAAGATAGTGGCTCGTGGTATTTTAGCGCAATATGGTCCTCATGGATGATAGCGGAAGGCAAGGTCGGCAGCCCTCCGTTCTCCCCAGTCATTCGGTCCGCGCAAGGAACTAACCTTTCGTGGTCCATGAATAGTGATGGGTGAAGATTGAAATGTTGTCCAAATACGGCCACGAAGTCGCGAGATAGACCTTCAAGTAGATATACTGATCGTGATGCGCTATCTGCAGATTCGGTTACTTGCTGTAGATGCGATGCTAATCCAGGTGCGTCCGTAAACTCAATCGGCGAGCCCATGGGTTTCCCTAAACTTAGATCAAGGGCAACGGCCTTGACTTTTGCCCGAGACCATGGCTTCCATGCAGCCTTAGAGGACTGAGACGGTGTCAGTGTAGCTAGGGCGGAAACTGCCAATCGCGGATCGCTCATCCGAAGGAGTCTCCCCAACTCATCATAAGCTTCGTTGGCCATTTGATGTGCCTTCAGCGGACACTGCGACAATGCCCTCGTGCACCAATAATTGAAGTGGTGGCGCAGCTTAAACGTGTATTCACCTAACTGGCTAAAGGAGGGCTCGTAGAATGTATAGGTGAACCTGATTTTAGAGTTTGAAGATATAGCAACGTCATTGATGCCTACAAGTCAAAAATTGCAAAAGTTATGGAGGCTGCCTGGTCAGCCACCTGTTCAGGGCCTTATGTGAGCTGACCTGAGGCTCTCCAAAGTGGTCCGCCAGCACACTAGTCAGCCCCACGCTACCCCGCGGCCACACCGGTTGAGGAGCGCTAGATACCAACAAATCAGCGAGGCTCGAAAACCCCCGTTCACTCCACTGAAACTTCTTGCACTTGCTCACTCCTTGGCCATTATTGCCTAGTTGATGATAGAAGGAGCACAAGAATCTTCTCGACAGGGTAAACATTACGGGCATCATGCTAATTACTATGTTGCTGCGCGAAGACCTTACAATGACCGCAAAACATCTGGGGCAAGACGGACAGTAAACAGTTGCAGGGAGGGTCGCTCGCCTTATCGCAGCAGCCTTGGGCCTCAAAAATTTAGCTTCTGAGTTTACCAATAGACCCCCACTCGTTGATGCAGACACGCCACAGAGTTTCAGCCTAATCGACTGCATCTCATAAGATTGTGCAATCCGCAAATATTTTGTTTTAAGAATCGTCACGATTCTATACTTGCTCCCTTTCCGCTTGTCCGCACGTCATGCATTAGCAGTTGTGCCCTGTGAATCGTCGGTTGGATATCTGTTCAAAAGAAAGAGAGGGTCTGAAGTACGCAAGGTATCAGATCCTAGAGACCCGTAACATTCCAGAAGAGCTATTGGGAGCTATACAAGACGTCGTTATATTTTTCCAGCTATTGACTGAGTGCGGTTCTTCAAATGTCAGAACACACGCTGGCCTCTAGGGGCGAAGCGTTTCATCAAATGTCTTCATCTGGAAAACCATCATTAGAGAAATCAAATGTGGTAACGAGCCATGTTCCACTAGCTGTGTCGATAACAAATCCATTAAGAAGCATGCCAGAAGTTAACTTCACAGGCCCGATGTGGAACCTTCCAGGGCTCGACAAGGCCACATTCTATGGTGCAGCACTGTATCTCCATGCTGCCGCCAAGGGGCAGTTGAGAGAAAGCAAGCACAGAGGAGATGATTGGGGGTTTGATCCTCATGCATCCATAACAGATGCAACAACGAAAGATTTCCTAGACCGCTTGGCTGATTGCTTTGCAAGGTCTAAATCCAAAGACGCTCAAGACCACGTCTCTGCCACTGCTATGGAGATCAATGTTGATCTTTCCCAAAATCAAAGAGAGATCAAAATCTTTGTGGCAAAGAACCTAAGCGGTAAAAACATGGATGCGCTACCGCCCGGAGGGCATGCTTCCATGGTTAATGAGGATGAAGAATTTGCCAGCAAACTTTGCAAATGGTTTAATGACATGTCTTCCCGCAAGAAAACCGAACCCATTCAAGCCTTTGACAAAGAAATCTTGGAGGTTATGCATCAATACAACACTTCTAGACTTACGTTCTACATGAATAAGATTCGAGGTTGGAACAGCTCCGGTGTCTCTAAACTTAACATCTGGCACATGGTAGAGCCGGTAGTTCGCGCATGCAAAACTTTTAGCAACGCGGCTACAAGAGAAGAGCTGAACAGGTGCGCGCTAGATGCGTCAAAATGTCGATCCGATGCTTTGTTTCAAGAATTTAGCGAAAATATTGACACTCTAGTAGATAACGAGGAAACAAAGACGCAATATCGCAACCTCGAGAAGTGGATCAATTATCTGGGTAGGCTGGGTGACGCCTACTCGACGTTTCGTGCTTTCTGTACAGAAGAAAAAAGACGACACTACAGCTACGAAATTATCGTTCTCAAATCCCCAGTCGAGGAAGAATGGCCCATACAGACTTATAGGACAGCGATTGATTCTTGGGCAGGTGATCTTGGTCTCAACGACAAAAGGAACGAGAATCAAACCGTCAATGCGAGGTTGGATGAACTGGTGGCCAAATGTCGTGGTACAGCACGCGTACACTGCGAGATCCAATTGCTCGATTATTTCGTAAGACACGGCACCCAAAAAAATCACCTCGATTACATAGGATGTAGCAAAAAGTCCTGCTGGCTTTGTTGGCAATTGCTCGGGGACTATGGGAGGTTTTCTACCAAGACTACACACCGCATGATCTATCCATTGTGGGCAATTCCGACTGACTTCTACAACGCCCCCAGAAAAGCTCAGTTCGCAGCAGCAGTAGTCAGAACTTACAGGGACATGATAACCTTGATTGAAGAAAAGGTTCTATTTCAGAAAGACTTCAGTTCGCGCATGAACATCTCCCACACCTCAGCCCGACTAGTCCACAACCCAACTTTGCTAAGCAACCCGTCTGTCCAAACAAAGATGTCTGGCTCAACTCTCGCTCATTCGGAGATTAGTCTTTCGTCATCAGCATCCACTATTAGTAAAGGGAGGGCTCCTATCGCGACAATTCCCGTCGTTCATTTTCCTGCGGATTCTCCTCAGCCACGGCTCGTGTCGATGGATGTATTTGAACGCCTAGCTTCAGATTATGAGGAGGGCTGTGTGAATATGCGTCGCGTACTACTTGAGCCGTGGTCCGTGGATCGAACGTCGCGAGAAATTGTGTTGCCATTTCAGCTCAATACACGGGCTCTCGAATCCAACCCAAAAGCATATCGCGAGGTGAATCTTCTCGATTGGCAGTCAGCGACCTGGTGCATTGAACATCAACCTTGGATATGCAACAGTAAAGTGTCGTACGCAACGATGTTCAGACTCGACGAAGATAGCGAAAAGCCAAATCCGTGGTTTCTCAGAATGCTGGATAAGCACTACGGTACCTCATTTCGAGAAGACCTTATGCCGTGGTACGGCGATGTCTTCGTGATTGCCATGAGAAGAATCTCAAGCTATCAGCCTGACCTTGTAGTGGCACTTGAAGATGATGCTATGAAGCTGGATGAATGTGTTGAGGCCATTATTACAGACTTGACGTCACAATGGGAGCTCAATAGATATTCTTCGATCAAGGGGTATCATATGGAACAACTACAAACATCTCTTGCAAGCTTTTTGGATAGGGGCATTCCAGTTGTTCGAGAACCTAGGTTCTAGGACTATGGCACAGTTTTAAAGATGGACCAGCTGTAGTGGAGGTAGAAAATGAAGTTAGTTTCGTAATAACAAAATAGCCTGAATATCTCTGGCGGGGATTAATTCTCTACTAGAACTCAACTTTACGTGCAAAAGAATATGAACAGGCAGTTCCAACATAACGTTACAGAAATTACAAGGCTATTATGATCGTTCTGCTGTCGCGTAATGCCAGTCCGCAAAAAATGCGAACATGATAGCCTTCGCATTTGTCGGGAATTCATTAGCCGTTCAGGCATGTCTATCTTCTAGTATCTCAGCGCAGCTCGAGTACAGCTCTAGAGTAAAACTGTTGCTCAAATGATCAAGTGTATCTTTGCCTGGCAGTCCTATAATGGGTTTGGAATGAGCGATGGACGACCCAATTACGATGTGTATCAATGCAACCCCGAGTTTGAGCCATATCAAGAAAGCAGTCATCTGGAGATCACCCAGTATATATTTTAGAGGGAACCACACATTTTCGACGAGTGCAAAGTATTTACTTGTCGTATTGACCTGTCGGAGGACAAAGCCAAGGCCGTGTCTCGTAGGAATGAGCCGGTCGTTGTGTGTCGTAGCGGCACTTGCGATTGCACAACAATCGCCAAACTGATCCATAATCCATAATACGAACATAGTCATGCTCTAAAGTCATTAATTTCTCGATTATTCAGCTACTCTCGGGGTCAATTGAATGCCTCCTTCCATGATTTGCAGTTTTTCTTGCTCTGAATGATTCGAGAAGGACATATGTCTTCGGCCTCATTCAGTTCGCTGAAATATACCGACGGTGCCGAGAATTGATACTCATCTTTACGTTTTCGCTCTGCAGGCTAAGTTCCAGCATGTTAATGAGTACCTTGACAAGTTCACTCAAGTCTTTGAAGTTCATCATACCTCCTTTCGCTAGTTCATAAGTTGATTTCGTGTAGTCTGGCTGTAGGATTCCATCTACATTTGCTTCGGCCCATATCGTTTCCCCATCGAACATCAATGTTGTGCCGTCGCCCCAATTAATCAGAGCAAGGGTGCCGTATACCGTGTCTCGCGGGTCCTGACAATTGCGATCTTCGCACAGTGTAAGTATATTCCCCTAATACTTACACGCTCTTTCTTTTGCGCTCCCTTTCGGTAGCCTATGCTCGCTCGTGGAGCTTGTCTTCGAAGCCGGTGCTGAGGCCCGAGCTACCGTGATTGAGGAAGTTGAGCGCTGCGTTTCTTGGTGTTTGAGCCAAATATTCTTTACCAAAATCAGTCGTCGTGAGTTTACGAAGCGAATTACGTGGCTCACCAAATCCGCAGAAGATGGTAATGCGACGAGTCACGAACAACTCCTGCTGTATCCATATCTGCCAGAAGTACAGCCGTTGAGCGAAAGCGTGGAGAGCCTCGTACAGTCTCAGTGTAGCGAGGTTGGAGACTGTATCCAGCCCCTGTTCGCAATGCCACAGCGTCTTACCATTCTCGTCTGTTCAGTCGCGATCCCTGCCGATGAAAGTGATGGTTGACTTTTGTGCAACGCCAAGTGTTCATCGAAGTCGTGAAGTGTATCAGCCATATATGTGCTGTCGTTTTCATGCATCTCCACATAAACCAAGACACCCTCCGCCCGGCTGAAGATGTCGTCCATCATCGCAACTTTATGACTCTTCCCATAATCGTCATTTTGGTCGATGCAAATTGCGTCTACCCAGTAGTACTTCATAGTGTTAAAGTGGGCCAATTGTCGCAAAACATGCGCACAATCCTTGTGAACGGTCAGCCTTGTGCAACCACCGCGACCGCCTCTTTGGTCGTTGTCCTTACTTTCGCCAATCGCAATATCTTCCTCACAAGCTGGATCGCTCCATGTGTAGGAGATGGCATGGTACAGTGATGCATCAAAGTATGGCGCTGTGATGAGCGAGATTTGGATGTCGGCTTTGCACGTGATCGCCTTCCTCAGTCTGATAACAGCTACGAATTAAGCCATGCGCAGTCATCCGACCTAGCCAGTGCTATGGACTTCGCGCCAATCGTAAATGCCCAGTTCTTCGATGGGTTGACTACAACTAATTGGGTAGGAGCTTTGTTTGAGAATCACGCACACCTTAATAACAACGGCAAGTCTCCTCCTTATTAAGAAAAATTGCTTGTTTTTATGTAATTTAATGCGACCACACGTGGTATGATGGATATCTAGAGCACAATTGCTCTTAAAATTATCCGAGCCTGTACTATCTTAGAAGCTCCATGTTTCGTGATTAAGATACATTTATAGTAGGTTGATTTCCCTTCACATCCTCACTATTATCTCGTTACTATCTGCGGAGATACTTACTGAAGAGCAAGTCAATAGGGAAGCAAATAGACTTCAAGCAAGCACACCATTCCAGATGTTGGGAGCTCTGAGCCGTTCACCTGCCAGCTCATCACGCTACATCCTGCCGGCATGAAACCTACGTCCACCTTCACCGGGATTGTTACTCATGCCTCATAGGAAGAGAGCCGGCTAGGACAGTGGACAGTCAGTTACTAGTGATAGTCCTTATAATCTTTATATCTAGGATTTGAACAGTTAGACTAGAGTTTGAAAGGTTCTTAATATCTAACTCCAACACTCCCAAACGAGCCCGGAGCTACGTATTACGGGCGATTTATCGTCGTTTCAAAGCTAGATTCAAGGTGTCATAAGCCCCTTAATGACGAATCTAGAGGTGAGCTAGAGGTATCTGATTAGAGAATGAAGCCGCTATTGGAGGTAGCTTAACCGTAATCGAGGGAGGCCATGAGAAACCATGACTAACGAGCTATACTATGCAGAGAGTTATGTTGTGCTCACCAGTAGGAAACACCGGGATATCGTTCCGCTTGGCGCCTCTCTACTACCTAGATTGTAATGAAGCGGCGCATAACGCATAACGAACATAGTATAGCCAGCTAGTGCTACTAGGCTTTTGAATTGTAAGCTAACAGTAGAACAACAGTGTTATTTACGCAAGCTAAGTAGACATAAGAAGTCCTGGTATCCGTGCGATGGCCCATCATTCGTGGCGTCTTCAGGCATTTGGAAACGCCGTAGAATATATGATGATTTGCGGGAGGGGATTTTCCATTAGCATCCGCATGATACAGCGAGTTGAGAGTGTGGTGCTACGCCCCTATAGTCATCAACACGTAGGCTCGCATTCATCCAAGCCAGCTGCGATAGAGACCCGGAGACTAGGAACAGTGCACCTTTTCAATACTAGAACGATCTCAACTGTAGATAAAAGGAAAGTATTGCTAGTGCAGGGGTCACGGAGCTATGCCACTGAAGACTCTGTGGCCTGAAACTGGGACCAGGCAATCCTAGACCCCTCACATCTCTACGAGCTGATTAGGGCCTAATATCAGACTCTCTTTATGCTGCTTAAAGAGGAAATCAGGCAAAATCACGTTAGCTCTTAATGGCTCACCGCAAGTTCAGGCACGAATCAGGTACAATCACGCTGGCTTGTGGCGAGCTTAGGCTTGCTCAGCCACAGCTTATGTTGGTTACTCAGGACTCACGTTACACCCCTGTGGAACTTAAGATCAGATCCGGAAAGAGAATTGTGTGAGAATAGATTTCACTTAATTGTTGGCCGCTATTGTGTCGGTGCACAGTGTGGTTATCTTTCATACCACCTGGGCTTTGAATGTCCGCGCCGAATACAGCCGATAAAGCTTGGAAGGCTTACTAGGTTGCACAAGGAGGTAAATACACATCATCAATAACACAACACACAACAGACAAGAAGAATCTCAACTCGATTGCCTTATCCTTCTTTATCTATGATGACCTCTCATTGCTTTGACTGTGGAAGTCTCTACCTGAAGGCAGTACCTGGTCTTGATCCTCCTACTCCTGCATACTATTACTAGAAAGCAGGCCGAAATAGCATGTAAAACAAAGTTTAAGCACATTTAGTGGGTAGTCTTAGTGTGGTGCTCGTCGGGTTGAGTAAAAAAATTATTTTACAAAGGCATTCATGTTTGTCTTAGCGCATCTAATTGATCTAGAGTGATCTTCCCATGTTCCCCAAAGTAATATATTTATGAACATGCTTTATGCTAACTCTAAATGATTGATGCGTGTATGGTAGATGCTGAATAGGATCTGCTGTACGCGTTGCACTGTTCATGTCGTCAACAACCGCATCCTCCACCACAACCAAATCCAAAATGACCGGGCGAGCACTGAAGCCGATGAGAACACCTTGCCCACGGCCCCCCGCCACCATCGACAGCAAGCCAGCACCAGCCTCCCTGGTTGTTACACTGTGACCAGCACCAGTTATCACTGCAACCATGTTCCCACCAGCATTGCCTCTTCGCGAGCCTGATTTCACGGCGTGTGCGTACTAGAGGAGTGACAGGAGTGACCTTATCCTCCATTTCTTCTGGTCCCCCTTCAACCTCCTCCAGACTTGGTCCACTTAGTCCAGTCGGATGATCACGGCATTTTCGGTACTGTGATATCATAAGGCCAGGACACATATAAGAATTTAAATTGTACATATATTGGGCGAGAAGAGGAACGCTACGGCGCGTTATGGATAACACTTACTTTTGCAGGGTCTTCTCCTGAAGGAACCTCCATGACCCCCAGCTTGCCACATTCGATTGCAACATCCTCAGACGTGGGTCCCGGTAGTTCTAGGCCTTGAGAGGCATCAGGATGAGCTAGAGCATTGGCGGTAGCCACGACGGCGAAAAATAGGATAGTAAGGATGTGCCTCATATTCAGTTTGATTCACAAGAAAGACGACAACAGTAAGGCGCAGATTCTCGCGGGTGTTGGAAGCAGTAGAGTATGACATGATATTTCGACAGCTTTTATGTTCTACGATTTCAAGGACTAGTGAATATTGGCTGTTCGGGAATGGGCCCTTGTTGTTAAGGCTCCCAACAATCAACTTCATTTCATGAAGCCAAGGCTTGATACGAAAACCTAGAAGTGATATTCAATCCGCAAAAGGGAAGAGATTCGTCTTTCTCGTCGAACAGTGCTGACACGAAATGCATCATACTCATACAGAGTATATCACCGCCTTGGCCGAGAGAACGAAATGCATTGAATGGCCCCAAAGCCAATAACTGAGGCGGGACACCTCGTGTGATGTGACATTAAGGGTTGAATCTTGTGATTAGTCGGTGAGGCTATACTTTGTGGGTCACCCCTTATAGCGCCGAAATAGTTCCATCTCCATTCGCCGTGCCAATATCTAAGCTGTTGTGGGGCACGTTAAGCGCTTACTTCCGAAGTAGGAGAGAGTCAATTGCAGAAGTGTGTGTACTGCTCTCACAGTGCTACTGATGCGCACACGACTTAGTGCCAGAGTAGTGAAACGTATTCTGAGCTTTGTGCATGCGGAACGGGCCGATTCGCAGGGCCGAATCAAATAGTCAGAGCATTGACAGTTATGGCCAATCTAAGAAAGACTTTATACCCAGAAAAAATACTTGTCTTCCTACTCGTGGCCTGGGTTACACAAACAAATCAGCATGGTAAGCATTACGCACAACACCGTGACTGGATACAATGCGACATCGGCGAATTGTAGTAAGGCCATCAATTATGTCTTGGAGTGTTGTAGCGGAGCTCTATCCGTTCTAAGAACACCTTTTAGCCAAGGTCAAATAAAATGTTGTTTCATCCTGTTGAAACTGGTGAGGCCAATTGCCAATACCAACACGAGGTACCCCGGATACGCTTTCGTATAGGCACGCACTGGTGGAAAGCCTAATTTTGGCTCTATTCCTGTCAATGGAGTGATGGTTCTTGGTCAAGTTAGTTGCAGCTACCACTTTGCGTGAGCAAGATAAAAGCTATCAGTTTTCCTCCAGATGGATTCCGACATAAGGAGTTACGCTCGGTGCCCACTGTCATATTTCTTCTATGACTATTTGCAAGCCATGAAGTTCAAATTCTCAGTTTTGTTTCTAGCTGCTGCAGCCACTGTTGCCTCTCAGGACATCAACGAGTCTTACGATAAAATTACCAAATGCGTTGATGTGATCCCACAAGGGGCAAACCTCGAAGACGTATTTTTGCCTTCTTTGTAGCACCACATTGACGAAGTCTTACTTCCCGATAGTACAATCTTTGTCGCGAGCATCCCTTAGGTCACGACGGCGCACCTATTATCAAGGCACTCCGAACAGCAAAGCAGACTTACGAAGAGCTCGCTGCTGAATGCGGTCCACTGGGCGTTATGGAAGTTCCAGAGGGAGAAGACCCTTCTCGTGTGCGTAACGACAAAGAGCCATGTTTTGTACACCGCGCTTATTATGATACAAACTGAATCGTGGTAGTACCGAAAATGTCGAGATCATCCTCTATCAATTGGAGATAAGCAAGGACCACCAGATGATGGGGTCTTGCGTCCTCCAACCACTTCATCCGCGAATCCGTTGGTGAGGGCTCGCGCGGCCCAGTTGGCCAAAAGGAGTTGCGACTGGAGCACACCGTATGATCAATGCAGAAATGAGCGGTGTTGGTCCAGGTGCAACCCGCTTGAATCTGGAAGTTGGTGCTGGACTGCTATCGACAACGGTAATGGAGAATGGGCACAATGTACGATTCATTCTCAGTGCGATATAGATTGGGTGACCGTTCTTAGTTGCGGTGGAGGATGCGGTTGTTAACACACCGTCATCCTCACTACCTAGTTTTATAGCCGTAATCATCCACAAGATTTGCGAATAGCGCGTAGAGAAATGTATGGTAGGATGAGGTGAATTATCTATCTTTCGCAATGATTGCCCTTCAAGCGGGATGTGTTTAGTTACTGAGCAATCACTCCAGGTGTTCTAACTCTGATGCTGCAATCACAAAGAAAAATCCAACAAGGACTTACGGCCTACCAAATACAAGAGCCTTCCCCAGCAATATCGTTAGTGAGCTTCAAGTCGTCCATAGAATTGAAATGAACTGTACAGGTTATTGCAACATTGCTAGCTGGTAGCAGGTAGTCATCGATGAGATCTGTCCGACAGATACTTCCTAAAGACCCCAGAATCGTAGCACTTGGATCAGTGTGCAATGTTCATGACTTTTATAGATCTTGTCGTGAGGTAACGGCCCTCGGACGCGATACTATACCGAGTGGTTCACAGCAGTTCGTGGTAGACGAAATCAACCGTATGGTACAGTGAGCGATCAGGCTTTTCGAACATGTCAAACTCCTACGAGACAATTGCTTTTATCTTTAAATCCAATCCTCAAGATAGATTCATCTTCTTAGATGGCACACCATTAGCTGCTCTTTGAAAACATCCAGTCATTTTCAATGCCAGCTTATATACCTTACTGTCGCATCGAATGTTTCCGAAAAGACAACTGAGAACAAATGTCTCGGAGCATCAATTACCAATCGGTACAAAACCCCAGGATATCAACATATAAGACAAAATTCTCCCAGAAAGCACAGGTTCTAATACATATACAATATCAACACTTCAGCTCACTAAAGGAAAAGAGCGTAAACGCGTTTTCCAGATCCGGGAATTCCGATAAAAGTCCCAATGGTAGATGGCTATGGATGCTTAGTAAAATGGTGTACGGAGTATTTGTTTAGTATAGCGTAGACTGAAATTACCAGGTATGCTAACTCTAATTGCTAGTAGTCCTAGCAGTGATGATATGTTTTGAGATTTTCATCGTAAACGTAATTGTGATTGACCGATGCTTCTGGCTAGGATCTCATCGCGTGCAGATGGAGGGGTTTAAGCCCGCTCATAAGAATGAACCGGCCACCCATTTCACCATGGTGTCTTGACTTTCCTCCACTTGAACAGTACCACCCTCCTCACAATTAGCGCCAAAATGGCATAGGATCCCAATCTCTGTGTGGCCTACCACCAAAGAGCCCTAATTCCAGTCCACCATTTCGTGAACCCATGGCAGCAATCCGCTTTAGTATCATAAGCACACCATTTCAGTTCCTCCGCCTTCCAGTCGACATCCAGTTCATCGTCTACGAGCACTGCGATACATCCACACTATTCCAATTGATGCGGACATGCTCTCACACACGTGATCGCGCAGCGAAATTATTTTGGGTTGAACCTAGCCATTGGTATCACATTTACGACACATCGATCTCTGGAGTTGACAATACCCGTTATCCTCCTATATTAACCCACTGTACAGATTTCGCACAGTGCATTACGAAGATAGAAATTGATCTAGTTTGTCTCGAGTTTGTCTTTGCAGGGGATGGTGAAAGGTTCACAGGACAGAAACGAGGAAGAAACACAGCGGACAAGTCGCAAACCTTCTGGGGCGAAGCGGTCAAATTTTTCCAGGCCATAAGACGGATGATATTATTGGGCATGCTACCAAATAATTGCTTGCCGCACTCAGAAGGCAAATTCCATGAAGATTACAAGACGATTTCGATGGTCGTGGAAGGCGCATCCTCGTCGATATTGCATTTGACCATGGTAGAAGCGAACAACCACGCTACTCTCTGTGGCGTGCGGCAAGTACTTCGGAACCTTCATGGCATATCCTCGACCAAGCCTGGACACCAGAGCGCGTCTTGCTGCCCCCAACGAAATTTTCGTTTGGCTCACTGGGAACCTTGATAGCATTGCGAGAGAGAGGCAATGGCCTGGAACATGAAATGCGTGGCCTAGACTGGCTGAGAATAGAATCTTATGCAAGATATGCAATTGATGGCATTAACCATTGTCCATCCCGAGACTGCGAAGCCACATTTGCAGACCAGGGGACTTGGAAGAAGTATAGATATGAAATGGGTCACGACCAACCTGAACCCGGGCTTGGTTTTGAGGGAACCCATGAGCTGGAATTACTATATTTTGAAGGAATACCTAAAGACGAGAAATTCGCTATACAAGCGCGTAAGCAGTGGATCGGTAAGGAATACCAAGAGCTACAACAAATGAAGAATCAGCTTAAACATGACCGGGGCGAAGCATGGACGGAGCAGAGAAGGGTGTTTGGGGGCAATTCTTTGCACAATTGAGTGAAGAGAATTTGGAGGTGCCGGGGGAATTGGGCGCGGATGCGTATATATGGGCTGATTGCTTGCGTGCATATACATCTGGAACAACGTATGGTTCTATCGGCTCCTGAATATGTCATTACAACACGGTGTCGGTTGATCTGTTGAATTACGTTAGCCGGTAGAAAGATAATGTCTTCTCTATTACATATACATATCAGCAAGACTCCCGTATTTCTGTAGTGATTGGGAATCTGTTGTCCTGAATGTGCAATCAGGTGAGTATGCCCGCACCTCTGTCAGATTTACCATCTGAGGCATTTAGTATCCAAAAGCTACAGAATATACAACATGTCTAAAAGCATTCAATAAGGAGCTCCACACTACAGTGAGAAAGATGGTACAACTAACAAAGTCCATCACTGCAGCCCACAAAGAAACCTTCCACAAGATGCTTTTAGCTCCGAAGGGTTTAATCATTATTTTTTCTAGGTATTCCTGCTACCTATCAATGGAAATAATACGATATTTGACGTTCTTTAGAAGGAATTGATCAGACCTGTAGTATTTGCTCCATTTTACTTTCCGTCCGCTTACTTAACTAAGTCAGTGTAATCACCTATTCCGTATCCAGAACATGCATTCTTCTAGTCACCATGCTATTTTGATAGATTGATGGAATCTAAAACAACAAGAGAATGATATGTACTTGGCCGTTGGTATTGCAAGAGTTACATGTCGATCTCTTGAGAACGGTGCTAAAGCAGTCTTTCGGTGCGCACATTCCACAAAAATTTGCAGAAATGCCAGCATATTATACAGTTCTATGAAGATAGTTGACATTGGGAGATGTGTGCTTTTTCGTTCATGAAGTATATACAAGAATACCCATTCGTCACCCGGCTCCCTTCTCATCCACTTTTATTTCGAGTACCGTCTAGCACGTGAACACCGAAGGGCCTGGGACAGTGTAGGTCTTCTGTCCATTGTACAAGTTGTAGATAACTCCGGGGTCGTTCTGCTTATACGTGCCCGGGAAGCTGACCGTAGCGGGCGTCTTATCTGCGGAAGCACCCACGATGTTGATTTGCGCGCACTCCTATGGCCATGTCAGTCACAATTCGCTTCAAATCAAATTTTGAACAGGGGAAGTATGCAATAATGCATAAATGGGGCGTTTAGGCTTACCATATAGAACTGCGCGCCCATCGACTGTCCAGCAGCGTGCAGAGCGATAAGTTCAGCGCGGAGAAGATACTGTCCTGGTGCGATGCACCTAGGGATAGTAACGGATTGGATGCCTTTGTTAGCGATGAGGCGGTCAACACCCCAACTTGTGCCGTCGAAGCCGTCTTGTTGAATCTGTGGTGAACATTATTAGTTCCTTGTCTCCTGAAAGGGGCTTCGCACCCAAAAGAAGAATATTGAAAGTGAAAGGGTTGGCGATTTACCTTGAACCATCCACCGCCGATCCCAGTATCCGTTGTCGCATCAGAAACTTTCTTGAGATAAGCCATGACAGGACCCTTGTGACTCGCGTCTACCACATTTTCGGAGGTGGTGCCGGGCATATGGCGCCATAGCAGGCTTGCCGTTGAGCCGGCCTGGAGAGTGATGACAGTACTTGTCTTGGTGGTTGGGTTTGGGCCGCCGTTGCAAACGATGTCGTTGGAGGAAACGTCGCTGATGGGACCGTTGTATGATGGGACGCGGACTCCGTCACCGTGTTTGCCGCCGTTGACAGAGGAGAAGATGGTGTGAGCAGAGGCAGAGGACGCCGCTGCAGCGAGGACAAGAGGAGTTGAGAGCTTCATGATTCTTTAGGCTCTTTATCTTTTGTGTAAATGCTTCCTGTGGCTGGATGGGCTGGCTGATTGTGCTGAAAATCGACAACGTCCATCGAGCCCTTTATACCTGTACCACAAGCTCTTGCTAGGTCCTTAAGTTCTACCCGACGACCCATTCCAAGACTTTGATATTTTCAGGACAAGCCATGATGCAACACCTTGATTATCCAAGACTGTCAAGCCCCAGATATGCGCCCCAAACGCACGGCCTGTTTCTTCGACGCCCACCATTGACATGCTGTGCCACGATATTTAGCACTCCACTCTCTGCCTAATAAGGGAATCGAAGCCAAATCCAACCCGGAACTAGAAAGCCGTGGTATGAAAATCGCGGCAAGGTTAAATTAAGCAATCTAGAAGATGTGTGGAATGTTCCTCCAAGCTAGGCGCGCTTGCCACTAATCAGCAGCCTAGCCGGGTATATATGACTTTTCTGGCGGGTAAGTCACCCGTTATATAAAAACGCGTTGCGTGTGACCATGCAAGGCTGTTTGCCACTAATCCAAGAATGACTAGGCTGTGGTTTATGACATACAGTAGCTTAGTATCATTAGTAAGTCTTGTTGCGGTGTGGTATTTGGGAACGGAAGCCGGAAATCTCTGGAAGCATGGACGTCGCCTGAAGGAATGTTAAACGTGGCTTTTACCATGATTTCGTTTTCGAATTTTATGTTAAGCGGCGCTATTGCCTTGCCGCACATTATGTCACGCACATACGAAGGTCTCTACAGAGTGTGCATCTCCTATACCAGCTGTGCCATGCACTTGCAGTCGCCTTGTTGCAATGGCACGTACGCCTTCTTGATTTCAACGATGACGTCACATTTTGTGCACCTCTTATAACAAGAATAAATAACTCTTGCTTGAATATATGGTTCCGTCTCCTTGAGTTTGGGAGATTGATTTGCGCTTGACAGGTGTGTTCAAGCCCGGAGCCTCCGAAGTGCACTCTGCAGTGCGACTGTCCCTTCGTCTGATGTGGCGCAACTTTTAGCATCGTCCAAACCTGACCCCACGCTCACGCGATTCATAGATATATATCACGCGTACACAATCGCACTCGCAGGTCTTGATGCATCGCGTTGCAGGAGCAAAGGCGCAGGTTCAGAACTCATTTCCACATAAGAGGGCCGATAAATGGAGGTGCTCGCCATTGGACAACTCTAACCTATTTAGGTTGGCTCCATCTTACACAGCTTCGCCCGGGCGTCTGTCCACAGCAGTCCCTGATTCAAATGAAGACGACCACTACCATCCTTCGATACCACACGCGCAGTCCAACAAGTCCTGTTCTTTCGCGACGCCATGCGCCTTTATTGGACTCTTTAGGGTCCGCTGACCAGCTCGATCTAGGTTATGAACGACCAATTCTACGATCCAGAAACCCCACTAGCGTCATATTGTGGCCAGCAGGAGCTATCGCCGAGCTGCTCTAGCCTCGCAGTCTCCGCTTACTGAGCTAGAGATTTCTTCCGTCACTGTGCATATCGATCGACTGGATTACTAGGAAGAGTTGTGGCTGGACATGGATCGAGGGCACACGAAGCCCGGCCCTAGCTGATGAGACTGCGAAAGAATATTTTACAGGCTGCCGGTGATTTGCAGGATCATGTGGCATTGCCAGCAGATACCAGGTTGCTTGTTGATTCTTATACTACCTCGGATCTCTTGGTCCTGGCCGAAGAGGAGTCATGACATAAGACGTGGCAGAATCTCAGACTGAAAACGAAGAATTTGGAATTTCTAGAACAAAGAAACGCTTAGAAAAGGCAGAAAGCTTTGCGGAATTACGAGCGCTGGGATCGAGATCATGTTAGGGTTCAGATTACGGTCCTCAGTACGAGCAACGGCGACAAGGGCGCCGAGAACTAGTCAGACAGCTTCACTATCTCCTTATTCAGCATAAGCAAATGATCGTGACCAGCACCTCGTATAGACCGAGAGATACAGCGGGCCACGAGCTAGTAGAACACGCTATGTGGGTAAAATTTGCCAGACATTTCTGTAGTCACAGTAGCTTCTTAATTAGTTTAATAGAATTTTAATTATACTTTAAGTATGAAATCTCACAAGCACTTCGTCCATACTAGGACTATGGATGTTATCCCTTAAACCTTCTGCTCCAAGAAAGATCACGCAATAGCTTGGGGGAAGGGTATTATTGTACTGTATATTCGCACATACAGAATATCTTCGAATTTTGCAGACAGCATTTATGGAGAAGGAAGATAATGTAATACCACCTTAATATTTTTTATGGTGTTGGCTGCTTGTGAGATTATTTCGGCTTTATTCACTTGCGGGCACAGAGTGAGACTAAGAATAGTTGAATAGCCATCGAAAACAGCAAGTACGGGGTCGAATTTTAGATCATTATTTGGCTAATTAAAGTTCCTCAAGATGACTCTTCCGGCGACATTCTCCAAATCGGTAAAATACTGTCATTTCTGATGTCCACACTGACCCAATGTACGTATTAATGTCTACTTACAATAAAAAGAATAACAACAAGACCAACAGCAACAAGATCGACGTTACTGCTTTCTTTGCTATCTAAGATACTATATGAATAGCACTGCGTGAACAGGACTAACACTTTCCACGCTTCGTCCACAATGTCATATTTATATCATTCTAGGGGCAGCACCGGATCATTTTAAGTCGCTGGCGTCTAAGTTCCTGATTTCTTGGGTCGCCCACGAGGCCGCTTCGGTTGCGAACTATTGAGCTTGTTTATCCGACGGTCACGACTCCGTTGCAACTGAAGACAGGTCGTACTCGATTCTTTTGTTGTCTTTCCTTTTCGGGAAGCCCGTAATTGGAGATTGCGAGCGTTGTTCTGGACGTGAAGTCTGTTCTGTGAACGAGTTTTGGCGGCTCTGGTATTTCTAGCCTGCTTCGATGCTTCTTTGATCTTTAACCATTCCGGGTTCCCTGGAGCTTTGGGATATCGACCGGGGGGCAATGCCAAAATTTCGTCTAACAGAGCCAGTTCGCGTTCTTCGGCAAGTTCGAGCCACGGCTCGAGATGTTTAATGACGAATTCACGATGCTGATTAGCAGCGAAGTTATGGACTTGGTCCACAATACAAATGAGCTCATATGCCCTGCTGAAGTCTTTGATATCGCCCTCCCAGATTGTTTCCGCGTGCTTGTTGTTGTTTAGCTGGATATGAAACAAATCACGTTGGATAAACTACTTACACATCTGCCCAAGAAGTTCCATGCTATATATACCTCCCAGTAGGGCCCACAGGAGGTGAAGCCAAACAGTTGGTAATGCTCGCTGTCTTTAGACTGATATTCTGTGACATTCAGAGGATCTCGAGCTAGATCGTCAAGCATGGCTAAGTAAACCTTAAATGCATGGTAAATCTGTGCCTCGGCTTGCTCCCAAGTTGAGGCGCGTTTTTTTGCTTCGTAAACAGCAAATGGAAATATGAGGTTGCGTTCACCCCATATTCCATCAACTATTAATCCGCATTGCCGTTCGTGCATCTGAGCATCAATACGGCAGTCTAATAAAGATTCGTGGGGTTGCATACTGTCGTGATTGATTTTGCAATCAACCACGTCACATGTGTACCCGTGATCAAGATCTGAGTCACTATAGGTTCTCAAGCCCATGGTAGCATCGGGTATACGTCGTTTAACCGACAAATTATTGTGTGCATCCTTTTCAATGAATTCGTATGGTCGCTTGTCCCTGAAATAGCGGTCAGATCTTCTCAACATGAATTTGATAGCAAATGAGTCAATAAAGGGGTACAACATTCGGAATGTGTCATCGTTCCTAATTAGACCGAATACATCGTTCCATGCGTCTGCTTCCCAGTTGAACTCCGAGGCTTCGAATATTTGATTTTGTATTGCTCTTTTGAATAACTTGCTTGTTCGTTCATCAAGATCCGTCTGCCTCTCTTCACTTAATCGGCTCCGGTAGCGATGGATATCTAGCTCGGGACAGAATTTGCAATATTGTTGTGCCAACTGTGGAGAGAGTGACCAAGGCCGTGGTCGGCTTATTGAAATCTCTTTGAACGGTTTCGGCGTCAATGGTTTGGTGCAGCTGCGCCGTGATCGTGAACTCCCAGAAAGTTAGAAGTAGATCTGACCTATGATCTCCGAATAACGAACCTATTTGAGACCATAGCTCAAGGTAGCGAAAACCAAATTGCTAGGAATAAATGCAGCATGAAAGCAGACACTCTAATACCAGTTCTTATGATGTGGCGAGAATTAGGCAACAATCAATGCAAAATGCAGTGGCTTATCAAATTGAAACTGCTGTGCCACAACCATGCAGGTTGGGTGGCTAAGCTGAAAGCGTGCTAAGCTTCGACACCACTAGTTGAAGCATAGTTAGTGAGATAACGACTTAACGTGTTACACCACCTGACGCACGTCCCTACCTAACGCACGCGCGAATACTAAAACACTAAACTTACTCTATCTTTTAAACTACTATAACTTAACTAATATAGTAAATATTAAGGCTATAATTAAAGTAATAGAATCCTTAGAGCTTAGAGAATATTTTATATACTAAGATTATACTAATTAGTATAGCTATTTATACTCTACGCTATTAAAACGCTACTATAGTATTTTAAGTAGTATAGTAACTAAAGTTAATAGAGACTAACTTCTTAATACTATATAAGAAACTAAGCTTATATAATATATAATAGACCTTTATATATATAGATTACCTCCTTTAAAGCCTATAATATAAAACTTTATATCCTAAATTACCTAAGAAATATATAGAAAAAACTAGGCTAACTACTTTATTATATATAATAATATTATACTTATCTTATACTAGGTAACTAGCCTTAATTATAGCTACTTTAAAGCTAACTCTACCTTTAAATATAGTCTCTACTTTAAGCTTTTAAAGTATAAGATTAAGTAGTATAATATTAAGAGCTATTATATATATAATATAGATAAAAAGGGCTTTCTTATTAGTATACTATCTAAGATAAAATATATCTTCTCTAGGGCTAATTTTAAGGTAGGAAAGCTAAAGAATATTATCTAAGATAGTAATTATAAGTAGATTACTATATTAGCTTATATCTATACTAATAGTATAGCTCTTATACCTATACTAATCTATTAAGCTTAATTAGGTATAATTTAAGATACCTAGTTATAAGACTTTAATCTATAATAATATTATACCTTTTTTACTAGCTTACCTAGTAGCTAGATAAATAATAATATAGGCCTTACATAGCTTAAATAGGTATTTAATTATAAGATAAAGATTAAAGCTTATTTATTATAGTAGTTACTTATCCTTAATAGCTATAGATTATATATAATTATAGATTTTATTAAGTATTATAATTAAAATAAGATACTACTAGGTATACTACTACCTTATTCTACCTATATACTTTAACTACTAGATATCTATATATTTACGCCTCTTACTACTATTAAAAGGTTTAGGGTGTCCTTAGTAGAGTAGCTATAATATAAAGCAGCTGGTGTTACTAAGGAGCCTTTCTTAGTAAGCTTCTAGTTAGAGTAAGTAGAGATAGATAAGTAGTTAAAGTAGTTCTAAGTATTAAATAGTAGTATTCGATAATAACTTAAGGTTAATTATAATATTCTATAGGGGTATATTATTCTTATCTATATATATAATGCGCTCGTCGCGCTCGTCGCGATTAGGGCGAGCGCTTATCCTTAGCCTAGCGAGTAGTTACGTGCTTTAGGCCTTACCTCGTGTTAGCGCCTATAGTAATACTTATAGTTAGTTAAGAGGGTTCCCCTAAGGGCCCCTCCTGTGTCTAAAACCTAGATTATAATACTATCCCCCTTCCCCTTAAGATCTGTCCTAGATTACGTAGTCTATTACTAAGTTAGTTTATAGTATATAGTGCCCCGCGTTTAGGCACTAGTAAGATAAGATATCTTCTAATTCTTAAATTTATAACCTTCGTCTATATAACGAAATCCTTCGCGTAAATACTATTACTAAAGTCGCCTACGATAAGTGTTTTATAACTAGTGCTATTTATTATATTATACTAGAATTGAAATTAAAGTATACTAAGTATACTTATCTAGGTAAGCTATATATTAATATATCTAGGCTTCCCTAGATAAGACTTAAGAGGAGTATTAAAAGAAGGTAGATAATAATAAAAATTATTAGCGGAGGTAATTTCTTAGTTACTTCGTAATAAGAAGATCCTAAAGTAAGCTAAAGAGCGGCGCGTAAGAAGACTCTATATTTAGCGTTAGAGATATAAGATAATAGAGAGTTAGAGTTTACTAAGGAAGCTCCGTGTCCCGCCGCTAATACTTTAGTTAGGTTTTCTCTAATATTATAGTTAACTATTAGGGCGTTAGACCTATTAGCTACTCCTACGGAGCCTAGTTAGGTTCCTACCTTTTCCTAACGTCGTGCTACGTTATCCTAGAAATATCTATATTCTAGTGCTATTAGTTTTCTTCACTAACTTCTTCTTAGGTACTTCTTCTCTAGTTAGGTCTAAAAATATCTTACTATAGTGTATGCTTATTAGGCCCCTTATAGTTATTATTAGGTATTTTATCTATATTATTATTTATTAGTATATAGGTTTCTAGTAGGCTTATAGTTTTATATTATAGGCCTATAGATTTTCTTATAGTTCCTATATATTTTCTAATCTAGGTATCCTTTCTATTTAATAAGGTATATTATATCTATAGGTCTAGTCCTTTAATATAGTAGTCGAGTATTTATTCTACTTAAATTCGTTTTCCTCTTTAGGTTTATAATAGAATATTATCTATAGTAGGTATTAGGGTCTACTAGTTCTAATAGTTTATATAGAATATAGTTTAATCTTTACGTCTTTAGTAGATTAAGCGTATAATTTACTAGTCCTCTTTATTCTTAATTAAAAATAGTCTAACCTTAACGTAGTCTAGTCCTTTATTAGGTCGTTTTATTTAAAGGTTTTTTATAAGTAAATATACTTTATCCCCCTTTTTTAGCTAAGGTACTATTTTTCTTTTCTTATTAATATATTTAATTTATTAGTACTATATTTTTTCTATATTTTCCTTTATTTTCTAGTATATATCCTTTATTTCTTAGATATTCTTTAAAGCTACTTTAGCTTTAGTATTAGGAAAATTTCTTTTAAAGAGATTAGGGTATTTCCGTAGTATACGTAAAATAGTATTACGCCTATTATCTCTAATTTCTTATTATTATAAGCGATTTACCTATAGGTAGTAGTAATACCTAATTATCCTATAGTAGTTATAGTACGTCCTTAAGTACTATTTAAGCGTTCTATTCTTTATTCCGTTTATCTATTAGTTTCTAGGTAATAGGGTAGATAACTTTCTCTTAATCCCTAGTTATACTGAATATTTCCTAGAAGTTAGATATAAATAGCTTATCTCTATCGCTTATAATTAATCGTAGTATTCTATAGTACCTAAATATCTAATCCTTAACTATTACCGCGAGTTATTATATTATAAAGTTCTTCCTAAAGGGTATAAATTCTACTCCCTTACTAAACTATAAACTACGTTAAGATTCTATTATACTTATATCTAGTTACTTCGTCCTAGACTCTAGTAAGTCGTAATAAAGTCTATTACGATATCTTCCTATAGTTTATTAGGTAGTTCTATTAGTTATAATTCTCTATATAGTGCGTGTATTATATACTTATTCTTCTAATAACTTATATATTTCTTAATATAATTCTTAACTTTCTATTTTATATTTAGAAAGTAGTAATTTCTCTAGATAAGTTTAATAGTTCTTACTATCCTTAGTAACTATATAGGGTCGTCGTAGTATTATTAAATAATTATTTCCTTAAGTTCTAGTAGGATCTTAGGTCTAATTTTTATAATTATATTATATTCTTATAATAGTCCTAATAACCTATCTTTATTTTTTTAAGATTACTATATAAACTTTAGTTTTCTTTCCTATTATATCGTGTCTTAGCTAAGTCGTCTACTCTACTATTATCTTTTCCTAGTGTATATATAATCCTAAATTTATACTATCCTAGGAGTTTAGACTATTATACTTATCTTCTATTAAGTTATTTTATTATTATAAAGTATATTAGTTCTTATAGTCTATAAAGATAGTATTCTCTAAATATCCTTTAGCGTAGTATCGCTAATATTATAGTGCGTCTACGATAGCTAATAGTTCTTTATTATATATTATAGCGTTCTTCTACCTATAAGAACTTTCTTAAGTAGTATACTATTAGGTGCTATTTTCTATCTTTTTCTTAGAGTATTACTACTCCTATTACTAAATCTAAGGCGTCTATTTCTATTTAAAGGGGTTTTCTACTAGTAAATACTATTAGTATAGGTTCTTTAACGCATGCTTCCTTAAGCGTCTTAAAGGCTTTATCTTATTCCTTCCCCTATTTCTATAGTTCTTCCTTCTTTATAAGTCGTATAAGTAGTATAGGATTTTTAAGAAGTCTTTAATAAACTATTAGTTAAAGTTTAAATCCTAAAAAGGATTATATATCCTTAACTATCTTAGGTTTCTCCTAGTCTTATATTTATATCTTTATATCCTAATTCTAACTCTGTTAATTCTGACTATATATCCTAGGAATTTAACTTCTTCCTTATAGAATTCTATTTCTTAGGTTTTAACTCTAGCCGTATACTTATAATCTTTTAAGGACTTCCTTAATATATCCTTTATATTTAGTTATATTATTAGAGTATACTAATATATCGTCTAGGTATACTATAGCGTATTCGTCTAGATAGTCGTTTAGTGCAGTATTAACTAATTCTTAATATATTACTAGTATATTCTTAATCTAAACGTATAACTAGATATTTATAATATCTATATCTGTTCTAAAGGCTATTTTCTATTCTTCGCCTTTCTTTATCTATATAAGGTTATACGCGCCTCTAAGATCTAGTACTGTAAATATCTTAGCTTCTAATAGTCTATCTTATAATTCTAGATATTTAGTAGTAGGTAGCAGTTCTTTTAGTTATATTATTAAGCTTATAGTAGTCTACGTATAGCCTTAATATTCGTCTTTCTTTAGCGCGAATAGGATAGGGTATCCTACTAAGGACTTAGATTTTTAGATAAATCCTTTCCTAATATTTCCTTAATATACTTCTTTAGCGTTACTAGCTCTTTTTAGTTAGTTATATATTAGTACGAACCCTAGGCTCTTACTATCTTCTAGTTTAATTTCGTAATCCTATAGTTAGTATTTTAGTAGTACTCCTAGTCCTACTTTTTCTATAAATATCTCTATATATTCTATATATCTTATAGGATCTTTAGAGTAATATAGTTCTCTATTATTCTCTACCTTCTAATCTTTCTTACTAGTAGTTAGTTTAGCTTATTAGTTAGTGCTCCTATAGATATACTCTTAACTAAAGTTCTAATATTTATTATTATCTTCTTATCTACTAGGGTATTCTACTACTACGTAGGTTTCTAGGCGTATATATATTATTCTTATACCCTATTAAGATCCTCTAGTTCTTCTAGTCTATACGCGGGTTATAATCTCTTAGCTAAGGTAGCCCTAATATAATATTATGGCGGCTAAGCTAAAAATATCTAGTCTTACCTTACTACTTTATCTAGATATAATACTAATCTCCTTAAGTACTTCGTGCTTAATAAGTCCTCTATTCGATTATTAGCTATAGTAATATAATAAGGTTTTTCTTTTAGAATAGGTTATAGCCCTACTTTTAATATAGCTATTCCTAAAATATAGTTTCCCTATAATCCTAAATCAATTAGAGCCTATATATTAATATTTCTAAGTTTTATTTTACTTAGAGTAGCTCTTTCCTATAGTTCTGATAGCGTCGTATCGCTAAACTCTTAGGGTAATTAGTTCCCTCGTCTAATTTTAGTATCCTACTTATCTAAGGTTTAGTTTTTAGTTTCTCTCTAAAAAAGAGTACTTATTAAATCTGTTATTAGTTTATCCTAAATATATCGCTTATATTCGTAGTTTATGCACATTTACTATAGATTATTAGTGTATTTCTTATTAATAATAATGTTTATTCTATCTAACTTTCTATATCGTGTCTAGGGAAGTAGTTTATACAGCGTTTATCCTATAGGTAGCTTATGTATATATCCCTTTAGTAATTATACTAGCTCTATTTATATATTCCTCTTAGTTGCGGAACCTATTTATTTAACTTTAGCTTCGTAATAGTAATTATAATAGTCGTATATATAGAACGTGTAATAGAGTGTTCTATATCTAGGGTTACGCTAATTATCGTCGTATTATAGCTTTAGAGGTTCGTATATAGTTTTTTAGCTTCTATATTTTTTCTAAGAGTCTGTATAGAATTCTTCATAATAGTGTCCTATCTTAAGGTATTGTTAGTATACGTCTTTTTTAATAGATAGTTAGTATCCTATTCTCCTTTACTAATAACGTTTATAGGCGAACGCTCTTTATTTCTTACGTTCCTATTTAGCTTTTCCTCTATTATCTATTATTAGATGTGATATTCTAGTACTAGCGAATATCTTCGTATATTCGCTATTATCCTAAGGTCCTTATACCTTATTTCTAGGGTGCGGTCTATAGGTAGAACGTTTTCCTTATTTTATTATCTAGTTTATATAGCGAGATATCCCTGTATAGGCGGATTACTTCTTTATCGCTTATAGTCTATAATGTGGTAGTTAGGTGTCGTAGTCTACTAGCCTAAGGATTTCCTACTCGTATATACCTTAGTCCTAAACCTAGCCAATTATATTAATTATTAGGTAACTTTATTCTTCTACTTATAGTTTCTAGCGAAGTGTCCTTCCTTCCCGTAATTATAGTATATCTTGTCGTTTTTTCCTATATCCATCTTCTAGTTTTTACCTTCTAGCCCTTACCCTTATTTATTATCTAGGTACATAGGTTCTAGTTTATTAGAAGTGTAGTATCTAGCGGTATAGTTATTCTAATTAACGCGAATAAAATCCCTTTATTTACCCTTATTAGGTTAGTAGCTTCCCTCCTATAACTCTATTTCTTGAGTTCTAACTTATATAGTCTATTATTAATCCTTATACTTTCCTTCACGAGGTCGTCTAGTATCTCGATTTCTATACCTATGCGTATAAGTTCTTCCTAGACCTATAGTTTTCAGGCCCTATTAAAATATGCGTTTTAGCGCGTTATCGTCCTATCCTATAATAGTAGTATACTATTAGAATTTATTAGTATAGTCGGCTATAGATATCTTTTATCGTAGTATCTGAATACCTCGTTCTATAATTAGTTTTTCTATTTATA